>SNQJ01S0028004.1:34494-48955 GCA_010110895.2 Picea sitchensis | reverse complement strand
ATGGTTGATGTTATTGTCTCAGTTAGGAATTAATTTGCTTATGATTAATAATGATGTCTAGAACATTTAGGTTGTTACACTCCAAGTGAATATGAGTCGTTGAATTTGGTGGTCCTGATAGGCCAAGGACCGATGGGCCAATTGGAAAGTGCCATGTCAATGCCACATCGTATGGACACATGTGACGTGGAGACAAGTGGGTGCCACATGGTGATGAGGTGGCTATTGGCCAATGAAGGCCTAAGAAAATTTAGAAGGCCATAAATTTTGATCCAGAGCTCGGTTTTGAGCATGGTAATAGTCGTTGGAAAGCTCTCGATGAGAAGAAGATGATGGTTCCATCAAGAAGAGGCCACAAGGTGGTTAAGGAGAAGATAAATTTTAACACCCCATCCCTTAAAAGGTACTTAGGGGGTTGGGTGTCTTACAAAGTGGTAACAGAGAAAAGTTCAAACACTAGGGTTGGATGGGCCAGAGATCAGTAACACGATTGGTATAACAAGGCCAAGATGATCCTACTAGAAAATGTTTTATTGTGCTAAAAAAAAAACATTTATCATCTGCACAAGCTCCTTGAGAGGAAGGACTGCAAATTGAAATTTTGTTTTGGAATTTATTACAGTATAAAAGTTACATGTCGATTTGCATCAAAAGAATCATATTTTTGCTTTGTTGGAATGATGGATACTCCTACAGGAATGTGAATGGATGAAAATGGAAGAATCGTGTTAAGGGTTGCTTAAGTTCAAAGAATTAATGAACTGGTGATTGTAATGTTGCCTCTAAGCATGGGAACTTGGTGCCTCTAGCATTTATGATGGTTGTTTATATGAAGGCTAATACCCTTATGGAAAACCCCTTTGTGGTTAAGGAATTAAGCATGGATAAAAAAAATCCTTGGTAGTATAATTGTTGCTTAAATAAAAGACTAATGCATGTATGTATAAGTCCTCATGTCTAGAGGGTTGATGGAAATTTTGTAAGGTCATTTTACTTTACCTATAATGAATGAAACTTGTTGTTGAGATAATCTAATCAAGCAAAAGAAGAAAGAGTCCTTTGGACTGTTGCTAGTCCTCCTAAAAGAGGTGAAATGACTTTAACATATGAGCCAATTTATGAGCTCATGGTTTTACTAAAGAAAATGTATATCCATATCGACTTGAGTACTTGTGTATGCATGAAAATACAAGATGTGGATATGTTGTAATGCATATGATAATGAGTAAGCAAGTATGTAACATGAAAATAGACTTATTATAACTTGTGGTTGGTTGTAAGGTATGGAGTGTTGATGGGATATTTTGGTTGATGGTGACCTGGTATCAAAAAGAATGTTAACAACATAAATGAAATGTTGATGATGTTGATTGCATACTACCTTATGAGGATAAGGTAAAATGGTTAATGAAACGTTGATCTTGAATATGGTAAAGAAAATGCTTCATCATTTTCAGATGGCCAATGGGTTAGATTAACATCCAAAGGTGGATGATAGCCATATGGGTATGGCTTAGTATACTCAAGTAGCAGTGAGAGGAAATCCAGAAAAAAGATTTCCTTGGTAAAGGTATGTTAACCAAGAATGGTTTGAGGCATGAAGAGAGACTGGAATTATTATCTTGTTGCCTAAGGTAATATGGTAATTACCTAGTTAGTGTTCTCTAAATTGTGGAATGCTTTGATAGCAGAAGGGCAAAAGTTGGTTTCTTGTTGGTTGCTATCATGTAAAGAGGGTAGCATAATTATGATTTTATTATTGAGAATGGTCATGTAAATGACTGTAGGCTCTCATCAAAATAGGATGATGTTAAATAAATGTGAATGAATGATCCAAAGAATTTTCTCCCGAAGTTGCAGATCAAACACCACACGTCCTTTCAGATCGGAAGGTCAATATTTATTTCGGGAATCCGAGCTTCGGGAGTTTCAGCATCTCGACTCCTGGTTTCATCCAGAGCATTTTCTCCCGGAGTTGCAGATCAAGCACCACACGTCCTTGCAGATTGGACGGTCAATATTTATTTCGGGAATCTGGGCTTCGTGAGTTTCATCATCTCGACTCCTGGTTTCATCCAGAGTGCTTTCTCTCAGAGTTAAACATTAAGCGTCGTGTGTCCTCCTCAGATCGATGGTTGTCGTCCACTTCGGAGATCCAACTCTACACGCAGACCACCCCCGAGCTCTGAAGTGCCAAAGTAGGTGGTAGTCATCAATTCAGATATGTGGCGCTCTCATCAGGCATGACACTTGGCACCCATCTGTTATATACATGTGGCATCCATTTATCGCTGACACATGGCACTCATTTCAATCATTTTAGACATATCTTCAAACTCATTTTCGAGTGACACGTGTCACCCCTTCGTCTACGACATGTTAGCATAGTGACGTTAGGTTGCCCCGTCAGCTACGAGAGATCATCCTCTGGGAGGTGTTCTTGTTCAAGTGCCAATATTAGTGCCATCTCCATGCACGGTTTTTAATGGATCCTAGAGTTGGTGGGCAGATAAACTTTAGTGGTGGCGCTAAATTCGGCAGAAGTGTCCAGATCGCAGATCTCGACCCGATTAATAGCCACGTTTCATTGCGGGGACACAACATGGTCGAACGATAAAATTCTTGAGTGGTCCCGCAATTGAAACCATGGTATAGTAAAAGAGCGACGTGGAAGGAGGTGGTGAATTGCGGGATCAAAAGCGGTGTAAATCCAGACCTCCTTTGACGGCCCCACAATCACGTGATTATATGATGACAAATCGAAGTGCAACGCATGGAATCCCCCTAGGTTTTAAGCCTCATCCCAATCCCGATGAGAGATCAGTTAATGAAAAAGGAGTGGTGGTTGAAACCTCGACTCACTCCATAAATAGAAGGCGTGGAAGATCTAGTCATGGAGACAGAACTGTCAACCCGAGGTACCACGACGGATGATTTTTCCTACAGGCCCATGCTGAGTTGAGTTTGCGTCTGACAGGAGGATACACGCACAATATGACAAGAGGGTGTAGATGAAAGGATTTGAATGTAATGGCCAGATCACACTCCTGGTAGTCGTGGATTGATCTGAGTATAAAACAATCAGTTCAATATTTTGTTAAGGTCGTCAACTGGTTGAGCAGAGCTCCCTATTTTTTAATATTTCAATGCTAGAATTGTTCTTTGGTTATGTATCAAATTTGAGACTTTCGCATTAATAGAAGTCAACTTCTTTCATCTCTTTGTTTAAACTATGCTGAAACACTCGGGAATAGAGGATCAAGTCAAGGGTTGTGATTCTATTGTAATATAGGGTTGATTATAGTAGTGTCGTGACTAGTTTTAGTCAACTTCCTTGTTATCTTATTTCCCCTTACGTTGAAAGGCTCGGGTATGGAGGATCCAGTCGAGTAGTAGTAGTTTCATTGTGATGTAGGTTTGATCATTATGTTTCTATGACATATTACAGCGTCTGGAACTTGAGTTCAAGAGTGCTCTCGAGCCTGAGTTTTTCTTCACCAAGCTGCTTGAAAGTCGGATGCCCATGACAGACTTGTCCACCTTTCTCACTAAGTCTTCCTTCTTCCCACCCTTAAACTCAAATAACTGATTGAAGTTAATGAGGCCCTCACTTCCCTATGCATTTCTTGTCCAATTTTTGTGATTAAAATCATTCTTGTATTGAGTTTTTCCCATTTGAACTCCACTCATAAAAACAACATCCACCAAACATTCTGATGGGTACTGGGCTTATCCTCTTGCAATCTAAGGGTGACTCTCAGTACTAACATTCATAGTGCCATTGTCGGGGACGATTTGAAGACATTTCCCTGGGATTGAACGACAAAGAATTTTTTATTCTGAAGGTGCATTAGAAATCAATAGCTTGAATATTGCAGCTTGCACCTGGCGACTCCACCGTTTCAGTTGTGGCTCCCAAAGGCAGACACACGAGGTCTAATCCACATCTACCTCTAGAAACACTTGAATTTGACCAAGAAAATATTATCAAGAAAGGAAAGACCTCTCAAGAAGGACTTCCAACCATTGTACCAGGTGATTTTGGTAATTTACAAACTTCTTCTTTTGAAACTCCAGTAGTTGCATCTAATTCTCATGTTATACAATCTGTTGGAGTTTCCATAAGTTTAAATTTTGGGAGTTTCCTTGTTGAATTATCCCCTTCTATATCTCATTTAAAATAAATTTTTGACACCCCTGTTTCCCCTGAGATTGTAAAGTGGTTCAAACCCAGAAGCTTAGAAAATTTCCCCGCTTTGGGTTTTCCTACTCCTCCTCCTGTCAAAGTTGTTGTATCTAAAGAGGGGGGGAATTAATTTCCTTTGAACCCTATACCATTCTCCTCCAACACTCAGTCATTTCCTCTATCTCCTAGAAACACAGCTGCAGTCCTACCTACCCAAACTCCATCTCCCCCTGGTTCTCCTACAATTCACATCCCAATGGCAGGTGCTAATCCTCCTAGAAACAGAATGGATGCCATAGTGGCTTCTAGATATTCCCCTCTTGTCATACCCAAACCTATGAATTCTCTCGCAGTTGGAGACTACCTTAAGTACATGCCCAACTTCACAGGGGAGGAAGACATAACTACAGAAGAACATCTTTCATCCTTTTATAGTTATGCAGATAATCAAAACATTGAAAATGAAGATGTGTGGATGAGAGTTTTTGTACAGAGCCTTGATGGCGAGGCTAGGAAATGGTTCATGGGATTAAATCCTAGATCTATTGATGGGATTGAGGCCCTGGATGATTTATTCTTAAGACATTGGGAGGATAAAAAAGATTTCCTTTATTATATTACAAAATTTGGGTCACTTAAGAGAGGAGAGGGCGAATTTGTTTCGGACTGCTCAAAGAGATTTAATAAAATGTACAATAATATTCCCATGGAAATAAAGCCTACATAAACCTCTTCTAAGATTACTTATGCCAGCACTTTTGACCATGAGTTTTGCCTCATGCTGAGAGAAAGAAGAGCTACCTCTTTAGCTCATATGCAAGATGTAGCCCTTGAAGTAGAGTCTAATATATTGGCATCTGACAAGCTTAGGAGTAAATATGATATAGAAAGAAGGAGAGGTAGGTTTGAAGCTTCAACCTATGATTCCTCTATTTCCCACCCTCAAGTGAATGAGTTGACTAAGCTGGTAAAATCACTTTCTGCAGAAATGGAGAAATTGAAGTTTGAGGGGAAGCAAGAATATAGGAACACCCAGAATATTGATAACAAGGGTAATTTCAGAAGACAAAATAATGCCCCTTAGATCGTCCAGAAAGATCCAAGAAATAGAGATAGGGATTATCAAAAGATCCAAGCTCTTCTCCAAAATAACTTGGTTACCGATGAAGTAGGAGACGAAGAAGAAACTGATCTTGAAATCCATTGTCTTGGTGACACCTCTGCATCCCCTCATTTAAATCAGTATACATATGAAGAGTCTCTCATGGATAGCCAACTAAATGAGCTGAGCAAAGGAGAAAGGACCAGTGGAAATCCAAATAGATACAACCTCGGGTCCAAGAAGAAAGAGGGAAATCCTGACATTCTTGAACGACCCACTAGAGAAGAGCATCATGTTAAGGAGGTGACAGCTAGCAACAAAGAAAAAGAGGCACAAGACCCCCAAATAGTGGTTAGAAGCCCTATCCCAAAAGCGAAGGAGTTGTGAAGCCTCCCTCCTCATTTATCTTTGAGAATGAGATTCAAAAGATTAATATCCATGTACCTTTCTTGGAGCTAGTCAAGCATGAGGATTTCAAGAGGTACCTCTTTAGAGTGTTGCATCTTGAGCCTTCATCTTATTCCACAGATTCGGTCGACCTCCAAGATAAAAATCCTACTGTCATAATGGAACCTTTGGTGGAGGATAGAGATGACTCCTCCCCTCCTTTCTATACCTCATTGAACATCCATGATAAGGTGATACACAACTGCTTCATGGATTCAGGGGCATCTCACAATCTCATGCCTAATATTTCCATGGAGGAGCTCGGGTTGGAGGTTAAAAAAACTTACCATGACCTATACTCGTTTGATTCCAGGAAGGTGAAGTGCCTCAAAGTTATCAAAGACTTGGTTGTTTCCTTGTTCCAGTTGCCAATGAAAAGTGTGGTCATGGATATTGTGGTTGTTGATGTCCCCCCCTAAATTTGGGATTCTCTTGTCTAGATCCTGGATTAAAAGACTGGGGGGCACGTTGCAGATGGAAATTTCATATGCCACTATCCATGTATTTGGGGGAGAGCATAGAAGACTTTATAGGGAATCACAACTTTCTTACATTATCAGTGATGAATCCAACTCGACCAACCGCCCCATTTTTGCAGTAGACATTGATCTAGGAACCAGTATGTTACAACTCACTAATGGACCTCAAGAACCTATTGAAATTAGAAAGCAACCCATCACCTCTTGTGAAGCCCCTCCTTCCAATATATCTATTTGGAAAATGTTTTTTGATGGAGCCTCTTCCAGGGAAAGTGTTGGGGCTAGGGTAGTTTTCATTTCCCCTACCCAAGAGACCATATCTCTGTCTTTTAAGCTTGAAGTTGAAACAACAAACAATGTGGCAGAATATGAGGCTCTTGTTTTGGGTTTAAGAGCTGCCAAAGACATAAATATTGAGGAGCTAGCAGTATTTGGAGATGTTGAGTTAATTTTATATCGGGTCAAAAATATGTATCAGGCTAACCACCCTAGGTTAAGGACCTACATAAACAAAGTCTGGGATATTGTTGACAGTTTCTTCTTGGATTTTAATATCTCTTTTGTTCCAAGAGAGGAGAACATTGTGGAAGATTCCTTGATTGTTTCAGCAAGTAAGTTCAGGGTTCCTTTGCCCCCTAAACTCAAGTATGATATGGAGGTAAAATGCAGGTCCTCTATTCATGACAATGTCAAACATTGGAAGGTTTTTAAAAAGTTTCTTGATACCGTGGATGAATTTTCTAATTTTCATATTGATCTGGATCAGGATTTTGAAGAAGGTCTTCATGCTCTTGTTTTTCTTAATAAAATTGTTGACCATCATATTGTTCAGTTTCCTAGTAACCGTATTCAAAAGAGACTAGTCCCTTTGGAGAGATTGTTTGACATAAATGATGTTGTTGTAAAGGTTAAAGGTTTGACTGAAAATGATGATGTGACTGAATGTAATTTGGGAATAGAGGAAGACCCAAAATATATCAAATTTTTATAGTAGTTTGTCAAAGGAGAAAAGGGATGAATACATCAATCTTCTAAAGGAGTTTTTTGATGTGTTTTGCTGGAAATATGAATATTTAAGGACATATGACACCATCATCATTGAGCATAAGATCCCTTTGAAAGAAGAGGCCAAACCTTTCAGGCAGAAACTCAGACAAATAAATCCTATGTTGTTGCCTATTATGAAAAAAGAAGTAAAGAAGTTGCTAGATGCCCAGATCATCAGCCCCTTGAGATATTTAGAATGGGTGGCTACTTTGGTACATGTGAGGAAGAAAAATGGGGAAATCAGATTATGTGTAGATTTCAAGAATTTAAACAGGAGCTCCAAAAAGGATAACTACCCCTTTCCAAAGATGGAGCATATTTTGTAGAGAGTGACTGGTTCATCTAGGATGTCCATGATTGATGGATTTTTTGGCTACAATCAGATCTATGTCCTGCCTGAAGATAGAGAAAAGACAACCTTCACTACTCCTTGGGGAACATTCATGTACACTAGATTTCCCTTTGGGTTGATGAATGCGGGAGAAACCTTCCAACGAGCTATGGACATTGCCTTTGTTGGAGAAAAAGATAAATTCATAGCCATCTATTTGGATGACATTAGAATATTCTCAAGGTCTGATAAAGAGCATTTCCATCATCTGAAGAAAGTCTTCTTGAGGTGCATAAGGTTTTGTATCTCCCTCAATCCTAAGAAATCTATGTTTGTTATGAAAGAGGGAAAATTATTGGGGCATATTGTGTCAGCGGAAGGGGTAAGAATTGATCCAAGTAGAGTAGAGGCCATCTAGGCCTTGTATTTTCCCAGATCCAAGAAAGAGGTTCAATATTTCTTAGGTAAAATCAACTTTCTGAGAAGATTCATTTCTAATTTTGTTGAGTTGGTTAAGCACATTACATCCATGCTTAGAAAGGGGAACGAGGTAAAATGGAGTGTTGAGTCCAAAAATTCTTTTGACCAAATCAAAGGGGATCTGACTGAGGCACATGTGCTCATTAGCCCTGATTGTTCTAAGGAGTTTCTGATTTTTTATTTTTCCTCATCTGATATATTGGTTGCAGTTTTTCTACAAAAAAATACAAAGGGGTTAGAGCAGCCTATTTCCTTTTTCAGCAGAGCGTTGAGGGATGTAGAAATAAGATATGATATCTTGGAAAAGCAGGCTTATGCTTTGGTCAAATCCATCAAGGCTTTTAGAGTATACATTCTACATTCGAAGATTATTGCATATGTTCCCTCGGCCTCAGTAAAGGAGATATTGATCCAACCTGATATAGATGCGAAGAGAAGCAAATGGATTGCCAAAATTATAGAGTTTGACCTGGAAATAAAACCCACTAAATTGGTGAAAGGCCAAGGTTTAGCCAGGTTACTGACTGAATCAAATTGCAAGGTGTTGGGGATTAATTTCATGAACACACACTCAGAAAATAAGCAAACTGAGACTGTTGATAAAGACTCTCATGTCATCCTCAACTTAGCAGAATCCACCTGGTATAAAGACATCATATATTTTCTACAAAAGTTGAGGCCTCCTGATGGTTTGGACAAAAACAAGGTAAGAGATTTAAAACTCAAAGCAATCAAATATTGTCTCATTGATCAGGTGTTGTACTAGAAGGATCCTCTTGGAGTTATGTTAAGATGTCTAGACCCATAGGAAGCCCAAAGAGCTATAATTGATTTTCATGAAAACTTATGTGGGGGACATCATTTCTGGAGGACTGCAACTTATAAAATCCTTAGAGTTGGGTATTCTTGGCCCAGCCTTTTTACTGATGTTTGTGCAAATATTAGGTCTTGTGTCAAATTCCAAAAGTTTGTTGGAAATCAACAACTCAAATCCTTTCCTTTGAAACTTGTAATGGTTTTTGGACCTTTTCAGCAGTGGGGTCTTGACTTCATTGGAGAGATCCACCCAGCCTCAAGTGGCCAGCACAGGTGGATTTTGACTGCCACTGATTATTTTACTAAATGGATAGAATCCATCCCTACAAGGAGTGCCTCCCATAAGGTAATCATAATCTTCCTTAAAGATATCATGTCCATATTTGGTTGTCTAAGAAGGATTGTTACAGACAATGATACCTCTTTTAGAGTTGAACCATTAATTAATTTTTGTGAGCAGTATGGGATTACATTAATTCATTATACTTCCTAATACCCTCATACAAATGGTTTCGCAAAGTCCTCCAACAAAAGCCTCATAAATATCATCAATAAATTGCTATAAGACAACACGAAGTCCTAGGACTCAAAGCTAAAATTTTCATTATGGGCCGACAAAGTTACAACAAAGAAGTCACTTGGTGTTTCCCCTTTTCATCTTGTGTATGGGTTTGAGGCTATATTTCCCACTCATATTGCCTTGCCTGTGGCCAAATTCCTCCAGGACTACCAAGGAGAACCTGATTATATGGTCAGGAGGATACAAAAGTTGGTAGAAGTACATCAAACTAGGGAGCAACTGCTTGATAAAGCTCAGGACCATCAACAGAAAATAAAACGAGCTTTTGACAAGGGGGAAAGAAGGGAAGATTTACATTTGGGAGAACTGGTGCTCAAATGGGATGCCCCCAAGCAAGAAAAAGGAAAACATGGTAATTTCGAAGCCTTATGAATTGGTCCCTTCAAGATTTCTGCGATATTTCCAAACAACACTTATAAATTGTAGAACTTGGAGGATTTTGAAGTTTTGGGTGGCCCTGTCAATGGGCATTTTCTGAAAAGGTATTTTTTCTAAGTCGTGATTGGATTTCCACCATTATAAGTGACTCCATAACCCAAAATCTAAGGCACTAGAACTGCGCGTTCTTGGCAGCTCGCAGAGAGCATGCCATCCCTTGTGGTGCCAAATGTTATCACATAAAGTTGTCAAATGTCATATGTGTTTTTTGTGAAAACCCAAGTCTGCACCCTTTCTGAGCATCTCTGTTTTCCACACACCATTCCTAGGATTGTTCCCCCCCCTTCTGGTTGATAAATTCAACTCCCCTGTTTGATCAATGATATGGTTTTCCTTAGCATCTTGTTTGATTGATCCTCGGCTCAAGGTTTTTCTGTTTTCTTTAAAGGATGAACACATATCGCGATTTTGGTTGAATTACTGGTCATCTTGTTTTCCATTGATTAATCTCACAGTAGGTCATCCAAGTCCTTTGTTTGCGCAAGTATCAGCCCTAAGCATAAAACGCAGCATTCAAAGCAACTAATTTCGAGCTTAAAATGCAAGCAGTGGTCGGGTTCAATTTTCAATGGCGAAGATCCAAGGAGTAGTTGAGATCAGCGGCTCGCGTGTATTTAGCAGGTCAAAGTTGTGCGAATTCTAGTGCCAGATAGAAGCCCCGGAGTTAAAGATCAAGAGCCACACGTCCTTCTTCATCGGACAGTCATGAACTACTTTGGGACTTCGGGCTTTGGGAGTTTCAAGATCTCTACTCTCGATTTCATCCGGAGTGTTTTCTCCCGGAGTTAAAGATAAAGTTCCATGCATCCTTTCAGATCGGACGATCATGAATCACTTCGAGACTTCAGGCTTCGGGAGTTTCAAGATCTCTACCCTTGGTTTCATTCGGAGTGTTTTCTCCTGGAGTTGCAGATCAAGTTCCACATGTCTTTTTAGATCGGACGGTCAATATTTACTTCGGTTGTTCAGGCTTCGAGAGTTTCAAGATCTCTACTCTTGGTTTCATCTAGAGTGTTTTCTCCCAGAGTTGCAGATCAAGTGCCACGTGTCCTTTTAGATCGGACGATCAATATTTATTTCGGGAATCCAGGCTTCAGGAGTTTCAACATCTCAACTCATGGTTTCATCTAGAGCGTTTTCTCCCAGATTTGCAGATCAAGCGCCACACATCCTTTTAGATCAGACAGTCAATATTTATTTCAAAAATCCGGGCTTCGGGAGTTTCAACATCTCGACTCCTGGTTTCATCTAGAGTGATTTCTCCTGGAGTTAAATATCAAGCGTCACATGTCCTCCTCAGATCGAAGGTCGTTGTTCACTTCGGAGCTCCATCTCTACATGTAGACTGCCCCCGAGCTCTGAAGTTCCAAAGTAGGTGGTAGTCATCAGTTCAAATATGTGGCGCTCTCATCAGGCATGACACTTGACACCCATATGTTAGAGACATGAGCCATCCATTTAGCGCTAACACATAGCACTCATTTCAAGCATTTTAGACATATCTTCAAACTCATTTTGGAGTGACATGTCTCACCCCTCCATCCGCGATATGTCATCATAGTGACGTCAGGTCACCCTGTCAACTACGGGAGATCATCCTTCGGGAGGTGTTCTTGTTCAAATTCCAATATTAGCGCCATCTCCATGTGCGGTTTTTAATGGATCCTAGAGTTGGTGGGCGGATAAACTTTAACAGTGGTGTTAAATTCAGCAGGAGTGCCCAGATCGCAGATCTCGACTAGATCAATGGCCACGTTTCATTGTGTGGACGCAACATGCTCGAACGATAAAATTCTTGAGCGGTCTGGCAATTGAAACTCTGGTATAGTAAAAGAGCGACGTGGCAGGAGGTGGTGAATTGTGGGCTCAAAAGTGGTGTAAATCCAAACCTCCTTTGATGGCCATGCAATCACGTGCTTATATGATGACAAATCTGAGTGTAGTGCATGGTAGCCCCTTAGGCATTAAGCCTCATCTCGATCTCGATGAGAGATCAGTTAATGAAAAAGGAGTGGTAGTTGAAACCTTGACTCACTCCATAAATAGAAGGCATGGGGGATCTGGTCGTGGAGACAAAACTGTCAGCCTGAGGTACCATGATGGACTATTTTTCCTGCAAGCCCATGTTGCACTGATTTTGCGTCTGACAGGAGGATACACGCACAGTCTAACAGAAGAGGGCACAGATGAAAGGCTTTGAATGCAATGGCCAGATCACACTCCTGGTAGTCGTGGATTGATCTGAGTATAAATCGATCAGTTCAATATTTTTTTAAGGTCGTCAACTCATTGAGCAAAGCTCCCTATTTTGTAATATTTTGATGCCAAAACTATTCTCTGGTTATGTATCAAATTTGAGAATTTCGCATTAATATAAGTCAAATTCTTTCATCTCTTTATTTAAACTGTGTTGAAACACTCAGGCATGGAGGATCCATTCGAGTGTTGTGATTCTATTGTAATGTAGGTTTGATTATAGTAGTGTCATTACCAGTTTTAGTCAGTATCCTTGTTATCTTATTTCCCCTTACGTTGAAAGGCTCGGGCATGGAGGATCCAGTCGAGTAGTTGTAGTTGCATTGTGATGTAGGCTTAATCATTATGCTGATGGACATATTTCAGCTTCTGAAACTTGATTTCAAGAGTGCTCTTGAGACTTTTTTTTTCTTCACCAAGTTGCTTGAAAGTCGGATGCCCATGGTAGACTTGTCCACCTTTCTCACTAAGTCTTCCTTATGCCCACCCTTAAACTCAAATCACTGACTGAAGTTAATGAGGACCTCACTTCCCTGTGCATTTCTTGTTCAATTTTTGTGATTAAAATCATTCTTGTACTGAGTTTTTTTCCATTTGACCTCCACTCATAAAAACAACATCCACCGAATATTTTGATGGGTACTGGGCTTATCCTCTTGCAATCTCATGGTGACTCTTAGTGCTAACAGAACCAATGTTAAGAGAATCATATTGAACCCTCAAACTATTTTTTAATCGAAATCCCCATATTGTATACAACATTGGTATTGCAAACACATAACACCCTAAAAGAGTGCATCTTAATGGGATAACATGCCTTAAGAGAAAGTATCCTATGAGAGAACACCTAAAAGGAGAGAGGGCACCTTTTTTTTTTTGAGAGAGAGAGCCTACTAATGGAATTGAACAAAGAAAAATAGATTGTTTAATGAGCAACGAAAAAACATAAACAATTATATCACTACAAAGATATATCTCAATTATATATAAAAGAAAACAAGCATGAGAGAAAAAAATAATGGAAGAGGAAATTGATATAGAAGAATGAAAGAATAAAAAAGAGTGGATTAGGAAATTGCTAAGAAGAATGGAAGAGAAAATTGTTGAAGAAGAATAGAAGAGGAAATTGATAACAAGAATTGAAAAAGAAAAATGATTGAGAAAGGAATTGCAAAGAATATTGGAAGAGGGGTGAGTGCAAGCTAATGATGGTCTCTCATGACGTTAGTGGCAATGCAAACATGGAAAAAAAACATTATGTTAACTTGGATGGATTATTCAAGGTACTTTTACAATGAATTTGAATATGGTGTAAGAATATGAAATGTAGAAAATTGAGTTAGATTTCCGAATATACAATTTTTATTCATAGAAATTGTGAATAACTATGTGAAATTTGATTTTTTCTAACAGTGGTATGTTATTTTTCCAGCAAAATATAAGGCATATGTCTTTGATCATGTAGGTGTTGAGTACCTTAACGATGAGATTTCATTCCAAAAACTTGTATAAATGTATAGAACCTATTTTTCTAATGCAGTGTATTTTTTGGAAATTTATAATATTAATTTTATATTTTTTTTAATTATGAAAGTCAATATATCCTTGAAATTACAATGCATTTTGTTTGTGCGGGCTAAGAGGGTCTTAACATGATCAAAATAATTTTTTTTCTTTTTTTTTCAAATTGTAGATATTAGTCTCCTCTAGTGTGGAATATAACTCATTTTAGAAATGGTTAGGTTGACAAAAAGTTATAGCAGAAATAAGAGAGGTATGTATTCTAGGATTTTGATATATGCGAAGACAAAAATAGATTAAAAATAGTAAACAATATGAATTATATATATATATATATATATATATATATATATATATATATATATTTGGAATCTACATAAAGAGCTCTATCTATGTCTATAGTTTCGTCAAGAACTGAATTCTTTAGCGTATAGAAAAATAACTTCATAAATGGAGATATAGAGAGGTATTCACAAAAAATAGAGGTTTTTATCAATTTGCACATTGAACCACTAAGTTTTTCATCTCAAACCTAAATTCAAGGCAACCAATTCAGCATACATGTATGCTAAATTTTTCAATCCCGCCCAAAAAAAATTGAATTCAAAAGAACCTGCATGTGTTCTTAAGAGTGTGTTCATGCATTATTAAGAGTTTGCACACACTCTAGGAATGTGCACACGTTCCTAACGATACACACAGATTCCTAAGAAAGTGCACATGCTCCTATATCCTATCTTTTATTTTCCATTCCTCTCTCTCTCTCTCTCTCTCTCTC
>SNQJ01S0028004.1:0-19838 GCA_010110895.2 Picea sitchensis | reverse complement strand
CCTTGTCGATGCCAACATGGAAGCTTTAGATCACCAGATGCTAACTTCTAAGAGACACAAGATCATTGAACTCAAACTTGCATTAATCTTCAACAAGTAGGTTTACAAAAGGAGTCTCTTTGTTAATCAAATCTACATCATAAGAATTCTCCTCAAGAACCTATCTCATAACAATTCCCTTAATCTACATAATAATAATTCTCCCCCCTCTCATGAAGAGAGGGCACTCTCTTTTATACACGAGAGATTTGAAAAGAAGATAAGCATCTCATAATTACAGATCCACTTTTCTCTCAACCAATTTCCCATTATTACAAAATATTATCCCTTCAAATCCTCACACATGTCTCTCATATATCTTGGATAAGATATGACAACCAAATCTCCATGATATTCTCCTTGGAATAGGCTTGAATAACTATCTCCTTGAAATGGTGGAGGAGATA
The DNA here is from genome assembly GCA_010110895.2 of Picea sitchensis. Classification (NCBI taxonomy): domain Eukaryota; kingdom Viridiplantae; phylum Streptophyta; class Pinopsida; order Pinales; family Pinaceae; genus Picea; species Picea sitchensis. The sequence goes on along the minus strand of SNQJ01S0028004.1, from coordinate 19,392 downwards.
TTCGAGAAGTCTTTTTGAATTAATCCTTCACATATCCCTACACATGACAAAGCTCACACATTTTTGAGATATATATGAAAACATGTCAATTTTCTAATATTTAATCACAAATTCCCTTTTAATACTAAAATAAATTATTTGGAAAATAATAAGGTTAAACCCATATTTAATTATGAAATGGTATCAATGAATGGTTTATGGAGTGGTAGAATATGGATAAATGTGAAGAATGACAAAAGGAAAAGAGGATGAAAATGCAACAATTATGAGACTCAACAAAGTGCCAGATCCAAGAACTGCTCCAAAAGGGGCACATCCGACCCATCTCATCACCTTGTGGAAGCCCAATCGTGTTTGTGCATAATAAAGACGGGACCTAGTGAATCTGCATTGATTATTAGGCCCTAAATAAAATCAGAGTCAAGTACGGGTACCTGATTCCCCAAATCGATGATCTCCTTGATCAACTCAAGGGGGACAAATACTTCAATAATATTGATTTGAAGTTTGGCTACCATCAGGTCCCAATAGAGCAGACAGATGTATGGAAGACTGCCTTCAAGTCAAAATAAGGTCTTTTTGAATGGATGGTCATGCCCTTTGGTTTGAAAAATGCCCCAACAACTTTCATGAGGATGATGGATGTTATCTTGCGGCCTTTCACCAATTATTTTGTAGTGGTGTATCTGGATGACATCCTCATCTACAACAAGACTTGGAAAGAACACTTTCATCATATTCAACAATTTTTGCACACTCTGCGACAACACAAGTTATATGCGAACTTGGAAAAATGATCATTCGGAATGGACAAGGTCCAATACCTAGGATACATTGTTGATGAGCATGGTGTGCATGTGGATCCATCCAAGATCAAGGTCATCCGTGACTGGCCAACCCCAACCACGCTCACTGATCTTTGGAGCTTCTTATGCCTTGCCAATTTCTATCACAGGTTTGTGTTGGTATTATCTCATATTGCATGGGCCCTCATCCAAGTAACCAGGGGTGGTGGAAAGGAAAAGTTTGTGTGGGGATTGTCCCAACAACAAGAGTTCGATTATTTGAATAAACTCTTATGCTCAATCTCAGTGTTTTCATTACCGGACCTACAACAACCCTTTGAGATTGAGACAAATGCTTCAGAATATGTTGTGGGTGCAATTCTCACTCAGCACGGCCACCCCATGGCCTATCATAGTGAGACACTATCAGATGTCATCCATAAATACCCTACTTACAATAAAGAAATGTAATCCATTGTGAAAGCCTATCGCTAGTGGAGGCATTACATTCTTGGGAAGGAGACAGTCATCCACATTGATTGTAAGTCGTTGCAGTTCATGCAGACATAGGAAAAATTCTAGAATGATCGCCAACAAAAGTAGTCCACATACTTGCAACAGTTCCACCTCAACATCAAGTATAAGGCATGAAGTACCAACAATGTCATTAATTTCATCAACCAACCTCTAGTCGTGACACTCACCATGGTGTTAGACTCTTGCAGCCACGAGACCTCTGGATGTCCCAACTCTATGAGAAATATCATGACTTCTCCACCTACTACCAGATGTTTGGCTCAAACACAACTGTCACTAATTTCCATCTTCAGGACGGGCTACTGTGTCATATGTTCCATCTCTTCGTTCCATCAAGAGAGCAAGTGAAGTTGATTTTGGAAGCCCACTACAGTTGGTTGGCAGGACACTTTGACGTAGAAAAGACAGTGGAAGTGTTGCAACAACACTTTGGTGGAGTAGAAATGTTGTTGCAACATTGCCACTGTCTTTTCTACTGGTCAAAAATTCGACAAAATGTCAACAAGTATATCAGGTCCTACAGTGCATTCGTTATTGCCAAACTGGCCACTAAGAAACAAGGCATGTACACCCCTCTGCCTACTCCTGATAGGTCATGGGAATCCATCTCAATGGACTACATGTTGGGTCTTCCGTCCACCAAGCGAGGAAATGATTGTGTTTTTGTGGTTGTTGATCGCTTTTCCAAGATGGAGATTATGGTCGCCTGCAAGAAGAGCATCACAATGGAGGCCATTTGCAAGTTCTTCTTTGAACAAGTGTGGGTACATTTTGGGATACCACAAACCATTATCTCATATAAGTACATTCGGTTCCTCAACACATTTTGGTTGAGAATATAGTCATTGTTGGACACCAAGTTCACCAAATTCACTGCCTTCCACCCCCAGACAGATGGCCAAACTGAGGTCGTCAACCGGATGATCGTGCATATCCAACGCATGTACAATTTCAAGAACTCCCGCATATGGGATGAGATTATTCCCTATGTTTAGCACATCTACAAAAGATAAATACATAGCTCAACTAGCCACAACCCCTTTAAGGTGGGGTTATGATTTCATACATTGAGTCCCACAGATGCTGCATTACCGCTTGCAACCACCCAAGAAGACTCGTCCCATGCTCAAATTGAAGCTAAGAAAGCCACCCAATTTAGTGAGTGGATCCAACACATTCTCCAATAGGTTCAAGATATTTTATAGAAGTCCAATGCCAAGTACAAGCAACGCCATGGTCAACATCGGGTGCCACACAAGTTTCAGGTGGGAGACAAAGTTTGGTTGCACTTGTAGAAACAATGCCTTACATGGCCCCATAAGAATCTTTTTCCACTCCAATATGGACCTTACACCATCACCAAGGTTGTGGGTGACAATGATTTTGAGCTCAACATTCTCCCCTTCCTTGGCTTGCACCCAGTGTTCAATGTGGATCTCCTTCGGCCATATTTTTCACCATTATTGGACACCTCAGAGATAGCAGAACAATTGAAACCAACAAATATCAACCCTGACTACATGGAATAGGCATCCACTGATCATATCGTGGAAACACAAGTAAAGGGCACTCGCCAGCAAAGGATCCAACTTTATCAGTTTCCTAAAGCAAGGCAATTCCTACACCAAGGCAAGTGGCTCACCCGAGGCCAAATTCAACATAAATTTCCTCATCTGATGGGGGAACTCAAAGAAATGGAGACCATTTCTTCCTAAGGGGTGAGGATTGATCCAGGTGGATATCGGTGGCCACCCACCTATTCCAACTGGCTCATCTTGGCAGTTATTCGGTTTGGCAATTTTTTCCTAGTTTTTGGGTCCTAAACTTCCAGGACCGTTTTGAGGCCCTAAACAACATTTTTAGGGATCGTCATAGTCAAATTGTTATTGGAGATATATTTTGATGGCATAATGTGTATTCCTCGGATATACCTTTCCAACGGACTATCGTGTGCCTAAAACATATACCGTATGCAAAAGTTACGACCTCGGGAAGTTGATGTACCAACTTACCCCAACGGGGCCCACATGGTTTTTGGCGCTTCATCTCCTAGGATTAGGTTTTTGGATGTCTAGGGTTTTGGCATTCTTGTTTATTATAAAAAGGATTTCAGGGCCTCATTGTACTCAACCTTTCAAATGAGCGCAATCGTCACATCTCTTCTCAGAGATAAGCCACCACCATTCTAGCAAGCTTGTTTTCAGTCTGCATTTTACAATTTCAGCATGTTTCTTTATTGAATATAAACTAGTTTTATTGTATCTTTGTTATTGTTCATTGTATCTCTGTGTTAATAATAATAATAATTTGTGTTCATTTCGTTCTTCTCATAAAATCTGTATCAATGGTATCATAGTGGTATGATCCTTGTCGTTCTTAGTGCATGTACCCGACGAGGTCAAGGTACAAAGAGTTGGGTCTCGAGATTGTTTCTCTTGAGGACAAGAGCTCTCGCACACCCAAGCGACATTCCATGGTGGGAGAAGAGAAATATGACGGGACACGATATCCTTTCAAAAAATTTCTTGAGGAATCCCTCGCACAACAGAGGAACGAGATGATGGATAATTTTTAACGAATACTTCGACTACTACCAATAGGCGATGCGTCTTCCTCGAATGGAGGCACCTCCCCCTTCAAGGTACACATAAACTTTGATATTCATATATTTGAAGGCCAAATAGACGCATATGTTGTAGACAAATGGTGAATCTTCTAGAAGGGTATTTTTATGTCCATAACTTTTCGAATAGAGAAAATATTACTTTTGCACTCCTCAAAGTCGTCCCCCATGTCAAAGATTGGTGGGAGATTTTATGTGAGCAAAAGGAAACAGAGGAACTCTCATTATTTACAATCGCAATCACCTGGGAGTCCTTCAAGGATGCTATCAAGGAACAATACTACAATGTTGGAAGTTATGATGACTTGTATACAAAAAGGACCACATTGCGGCAAGAAAGGGACCAAGCAATGCTAGAGTTCACAGATATCTTCCATACCTTGCGCACCAAGCTGGGTATTAAATATTCTTAACGACATTTGGTGCTCAAGTACCGTGATGGTCTACATAGATACATCCAGGAAGAAATGGAGTTTCTGGACATCTCATCCTTGGGTGCAGCCTATCGATATGTCGTCAAAATCGAGTAGAAGATTAAATAAAATATGTGAGAGTTTGGGTCTGGGAACCCCTCACAGCAGAAGCAAGGAAAGGGAATCCCCAACCTGCAGAACAAAGGGTGGAGAAAATATGGACAGTCTCAGGACAACCAGTCTAATGAAGAAACAAAGAAGGACAATGTAAAGACAAAGAAAGATATCGAGAAGTGGTGCAACTTTCATAAGAGCCCTTAGCATAACATTGATGATTGGCACTCNACTCAAAGCAGTCATTAGTGGCCTAGGTGAAAGCCTCTAAATCAGATGTGGGTTTCAACTCTAAGTTAGAACCAGAAAATGGGAGACATATCATTGACGCAGAACCCATTGCCACAACTGCTACCACCAAGATCCATCTCGATGAACCTGGTGAGCCAAAGGAAGGGGAGTGCCTCTTTCATTCATAGATGTGGGTGAAAGGAACCCCACTGCACTTCGTCGTTGATAGAGGTATTAATCAGAACCTCATCTCAGTGGAGGTTGTCAAGTGGTTGGCCCTACCGACAACATCGCACCTACATCCCTACACCATCATATGGATCCACAAAGGAAGTGATCTTTGTGTCAGCCAACAGTGTTGTACGCCCTACGACATTAATCCCTTCAACGATGAGGTATTGTGTGATGTTTCTCCCCTTGAATTTTGTGATTTTATTTTGGGCCAACCTTATTTATGGAAAAACCATGTTGTATATGAGTCTAGGCCCCACAGTATTATTATTACTTTGGATAGGAAATTGTACATGATACACGAGGTAGTCCCACCTAGTGCCATTTTCTTAATCTCTGCCAAGAAATGCAAGAAGGTCATCTCTCAGATCAAATTTTTTTTCTTCTTCATGATTTTCTCTCAGAGTGAGTGAAAGATTGTAGCCACATCCATGGCCTCTGTGGCTGACCTCTCCACGTAGCAAAATCAAGTGCATAAGTTCGTGGAAGAACACAAATACATCTTCTCCTCACCTACTGTGGTACCTATGCACTATCAGGTCAACAATTCCATCGATCTAACCCTCGATGTACCTCTACCCAATGGGTCAGTCTATTGTTGCTCTCTATTAGAAAATAAGGATATCAAGTGTCAGATACAAGAACTACTCCAAAAGGGGAACATCCAACCCAACTCATCACCTTGTGGAAACCTAATCATGCTTGTGCAGAAGAAAAAGGGGACCTGGCAACTCTACATTGATTATCGGTCCCTAAATAAAATCATAGACAGGAACCGATACTTGATTCCTTGAATCGAAGATCTCCTTGATTAGCTCAAGGGGGCCAAATACTCCAGTAATATTGATCTAGAGTTTGGCTACCATCAATTCCCAATAGAGTAGGCAGATGTATGGAAGACTTCCTTCAAGTAAAAATAAGGTATTTTTGAATGGTTGGTCATGCCCTTTGGTTTGATAAATACCCCAACAAATTTCATGAGGTTGTTGGACGATATATTGTGTCCTTTCACCAATTATTTTGTAGTGGTGTATATGGATGACATCCTTGTTGAGTACATTTTTATGCTTCCTTTCACTCCATAAACTATACTTTTGCCTCCAAAACTATCCATTGTGCCTTCATATTATTCCATATTTTCCATAAAATAGCTTATGCAAGGTACATTTCTCATTCCTTAGCTTAAGAATTGAATTTTTGAATTTTTGGCATTAAAATTAAAAATTTATCAGAAATTACAGGATTTGACTAAATCTCGTAATTGCTCCTAGGTCCGTGTACTTGCAAGATAGCTGAGAGAAATATGAGACATGGATCATGATCCTTGATGTACAAGGATGTATGATTACCTATCAGCTTCGAGATATGAGTTTTCCAAGTGTCCGGTCAATGTTGGTCAAACAAGGCCACTTCAGCAGAAAATACCATGTTTTAGCATAAAATCATGGACAGCTTTAGATTTTCTTGGGATTTGTTCATATTTTATGGATCTGAAAGGGGTATTCGACCTTCCTAGCATATTTTATGGATCTGATCATGATCTTTAGGAGGTTTCTTAGCATTATTAGTTTCAAAACTCTTGTATAAATACTCCAAGACATAGACTAGTATGACAACCCTGATGTGAATGAAGAAAACTTTGAATTTGCAATCTTGAGATCAATTTTGTGTTGTGTTCTTGATGATGTCTATGATATGATTATGTTAATGTTGTTGGAAGTTCCTTCTTAGCTGAGACGACTCAAGTGTACAAGTGAAGCATTGGAGGGCCCCCTTTGTCAAACTAGTACGCTCTTCCTTTATGTTCTTTTTAAGTAATCTTTGATATATGTTTTAGATCAGATCCTGCAGTAGATGAGTTTTATTTATATCTTTGTTGTAGTTAGATGAATTCAATAGTTAAGTAATATGCTTAATGTTTCAAAGCCTTACTCATGTTGTGAATGATTTCTTGAATAAGAATTCAATGTGTAGTTTGCTTTCAAGCATTAGGATGATCATGAATGTTTTTTGAGTTATTTACGCTTTCAGTAATTTTGATTTAACAAAAATTGGTGATGATTTCTAATGAATGAAAAAAAACAATGAATGCATCTCTTGAATAAGATTTTTGTCTTTCTAGCATTGATAAGCCTCTGAGCTAGTTTTTAATATCTCTTTGAATGTTTACTGTTGATCAAATGCTCTTTAGGAAACATTTGTTGATTAATGTCGTGAGATCTATGAATAGGACTTTTGAATAGAAGCTTAGCATCTCCTCCATATTCATCTCTTAGAATAGGTTTTGGTTTATATCTTTAAAAAGAAACTAAGTTATCTCTAAATCCATATATTTTGGATGTGTCTCTAAGTCTTACAAACACCGGATTGACAATCAAATGCACTCTAATTTACATCAGTACGTTGGAGCCTAACAATCTTCATCTACAACAAGACTTGGGTGAAACACTTGCAGCATATTCAACAAGTTTTGCACACTCTGTGACATCACAGGCTATATGCCGACTTGGAAAAATGCTCCTTCGACATGGACAGGGTCCAATAACTAGTCTACATTGTTGATGAGCATGGTGTGCATGTGGATCCATCCAAGATCTAGGGCATCCGTGATTGGACAACCCCAACCATGCTCATTGAGCTTCATAGCTTCTTAGGCCTTGCCAATTTCTATTGCAAGTTTGTGTTGGGATTCTCCCATATTACATGGGCCCTCAACCAAGTAACCAGGGGTGGTGGTAAGGAAAATTTTGTGTGGGGCCTATCCCAAGAGCTGGTGTTCGATGATTTGAAGCAGTGGTTGTGCTCAACCCTAGTTCTTTCATTAACCGACCTGCAACAACCCTTTGAGGTCGAGAGAGATGCTTCAGACTATGCTATGGGTAGAGTTCTCACTCAACATGTCCACCTCGTGGCCTATCATAGTGAGACACTATCACATGTTGTCCATAATTACTCTACTTATGACAAAGAAATGTACTCCATTATGCAATCATCTCGCCAATGGAGGCATTACATACTCGGGAAGGAGACAGTCATCCACATTGATCATAAACCGCTCCAGTTCATGTAGACATAAGGAAAATTGCAGAATGATCGCGATCAGAAGTGGTCCACATACTTACAACAGTTCCACCTCAACATAAAGTATAAGACATGAAGTACCAATTGCATCATTGATTGCCTCAGCCGACCTCCAGTCAAGACACTCACCACGGTGCTAGAGTCTTGCAGCCACGAGACCTCTAGATGGCCCCAACTCTATGAGAAAGATCCTGACTTCGCCACCACCTACCAAATGTTGGGTTCTAACACAGTTTTCACTAATTTCCATCTTCAGGATGGGTTGTTGTGTTATTTGGGCCATCTATGCGCTCCATCAAGCGAGCGAGCGAACCTGATTTGGGAAGCCCGCTACAGTCGGGTGGAAGGACACTTTGGTGTAGAAAAGATAGTGGTTGTGTTGCAGCAACATTTATACTGCTTGAAACTTCAACAGTATGTCAATAAGTATATCAGGTCCTGCACTGTCTGCGTTATTACCAAATAGAACACTAAAAAACAAAGCATGTACATCCCTCTTCCTACTCTTGATATGCCCTGAGAATCCATATCAATGGAATACATGTTGGGCCTTCCATCCACCAAGCAGAGAAATGACTGTGTTTTTGTGGTTGTTGATTTTTTTCCAAGATGGAGATTATGGCTTCCTGCAAGAAGAGCATCACAATGGTGGCCACTACCAAGCTCTTATTTAAATGAGTGCGGGTACATTTTGGGATACCAAAAACCATTATCTTAGATAATTACAACAGATCCATGCATAGCTCAACCGGCCACAACCCCTATCAGATGGGGTTATGATTTCGACCATTGAGTCCCGTGGATGTTGCGCTACCCCTTGCGGCCACCCAGGAAAACTCGTCCCATGCTCAAACTAAAGATGACAAAGCCACCTGGTTCATTGAGCGGATCCAACACATCCACCAACAAGTTTAGGATATTTTACAGAAGTCCAATGCCAAGTACAAGAAGCGCCATGATCAATATTGGATGCCACACAAGTTTAAGGTGGGAGACAAAGTTTGGTTGCACTTGCAGAAATAACACCTTACAAGGCCCCATCAGAAGCTTCTCTCACTCTGCTATGGACCTTACACCATCACTAAGGTTGTGGGAGACAATGATCTTGACCTCAACATTCCCTCCTTCTTTGGATTTCACCCAGTGTTCAATGTGGATCTCCTTCGGCCATATTTTCCACCATTATTGGACACCACAGAGATAGCAGAACAGTTGAAACCAACAGAGCTCAATCTTGACTGCATGGAACATGCATCCACTGATCAGATAGTGGAAAACCAAGTCAAGGTCACTCGCCAACAGAGGATCCATCTTTATCGGGTTATCAAAGCAAGACAACTCCTACACCAAGGCAAGTGGCTCACCCATGACCAAAGTCAACAGAAATTTCCTCATCTGACGGGGGAACTCAATGAAATGGATACCATTGATTCCTAAGGGGGGAGAATTGATCTAGGTGGATATTGGTGGCCACCCACCTATTCCAACTAGCTCATCTTGGCAGTTTTTCAGTTTGGCATATTTTTCCTAGTTTTCGGGTTCTTAACTTTCAGGGTCGTTTTGATGCCCTAAACAAAAATTTTAGAGATCACCATAGTCAAACTACAGACTGAGTTATATTTTGATGGCATAATGTGTAGTACTGAGATAGACCTTTCCAATGGGCTATTGTGCGCCTAAAATAACGATCGTATGCAAAAATTACAACCTGAGGAAGTTGATGTACCAACTTACCCCAACAGGGCCCACACGACTTTTGGTGCTTCATCTCCTAGGGTTAGGTTTTTGGATGTCTAGGGTTTTGGCATTCATGTTTATTGTAAAAAGGATTCCAGAGCCTCATTGTACTCAGCTTCTTGCGAATGAGCTCAGTTGTCACATCTCTTCTCAGAGATAAGTTGCCACCATTCTAACAAGCTTGTTTTTAGTCTGCATTTTATAGTTTTAACATATTTCTTTATTGAATAGAAGCCAATTTTATTGTATCTCTATTATTGTTCATTGTGTCACTATGTTAGTAATAATAATAATAATAATAATTTGTGTTCATTTCGTTCTGCTCATAAAATCTGGATCGATGTAGGAAACGTGGGGTCTTGATTGTCTCCCCCTTATTCTGTTGTCAAACCAAACATTCAACCACAAAATTTTGAACATCAGTTTTAATACCTTTATAAAAAAAATCCTTCTTGATCCTATGGTAAGTCTTTAGGGACCTTGAATGTCCTCCTATAGGAGAACTATGGAATTATGGAAGGACCTTCTATTTGAGTTGGGAATTCTTACATAAAAATAGGGAATCCTAATACCACAATGAATCATTTTTCAACAAAAAATTATCTAATGCACTTGGGTCTTCTTGTAGTTGTTGAATGATATTGCATACCTTTTGATCTTTCTTCCATTCTATCATTTCTTATCCCACCCAATCAGATCATGGAACGAAAATTAGCACACATTTAAGTGAACCATATTACCATATTACATGCAGTTAAGTGAACCATTTCTTAACTGCATGTAATATGGTCAACATTTCCTTTTCATAAATGGGTTTGAGTAAGTCATTTCCTTTAATATGGCTACTTTCAAAAACAAGGGGACTTCCTTCTTGCATTAAAACTATACCAATGCCATGCCTTGAGGCATCACACTCCACAATAGAAAGATCTAATATTTCCCCTCATTTTATAACGCATTTGAAGGATTTGAGGGGAAGAAATATAGGGTGAGTAAGCGAACTCTTGACCAAGAGGAGAGGGATAACCCAAGTCTTAAAGTTTTTGTGAAGTTAGGCATGTCTAGGACATGAGTTGTACGCATAGCCTCCTTAAGTTTTTCAAATTGTTTGGTTGCTTCTTACGTCCAATAAAATGTTTGTTTTTTTAATAATATTGTTAGAGGCATTTCTATTTGACCATAATTCTTGACAAACTTGCACTAATATCCCACCAAACCTAAGAATACTCTAAAAAATTTCAAGGTTTTGGGAATTGCCCATTCCATCATAGCTTTAATTTTGTTAGGGTCCACTTTTTCACCTTCATGAGATGTACAATATGACCCAAATATTCCACTTCCTAAACCCCAGAGGTATACTTGGAAGGCTTTGCATATAATTTGATCTTCCAATAGTTAGGCCCGTAATCTCTGTGTTATTCGGGTGAAGATAGCGTCTTATCATTTTTCCGTTTCAGATCTCATATGTAATGGATGAATTATTAATTCAGCCATTACTCTACAGACCCTTTTTTGTTGCTATATTATTTTTTTGTAGTTACGCAACCGCGTAATCGTTTCTCTTTTCCTTGCATTAATTTTACTCAGTAATGTTTTGAAACAGTATATTTATTTAACGTACATAATTTCAATCAGTCGTTGTAGTATAGTAGTGAGTATTCCCGCCTGTCACGCGGGTGACCCGGGTTCGATCCCCGGCAACGGCGAAACCTTTTTCTGGTTTTTGCAAAACACACAGCTTTAAACATGACGTCGATTGCTGATGTCTATTTTATGATCAGTTGCTAAATAAAATCACCGTGTCATTTATGTCTCTGGTATCTTCCAGATATACTTGCTGTCCGAATATAAATTAGTGAATCAGGGAACTGAAGTTAACGTTCGACCGGAGACTAAAATGTATTCAATCTTCACAGGTAGTAGCAATGAGCGAGGTAAGGAGCAGAGGTCATAACGACCATTCAATTCCGATTCGATTGATTCAGTTTTGCAACGGACTGAAGTTGACTTGCGACCCTTTGAGAGCAGCGTAGATAATTCCACATCGTAATGAATATATTCAAATGCCGTTAATATATGAAGTGTGCGCAAAGATAATATAATTAATACTGCGTCAAGTGGCCCTCTCATGTGCGCCTGTCAGTTTGCTGCCAAGTGGTCCTGTCAAGGTGTGCACCAAGTCGCCCTGTCCATGTGTGCCAAATAGCTGATTCCACGTGTGCCAAGTGGACATTTTTGCTTGCACCAAGTGGCCCTAACAATGTGCGCCAAGAGGCCCATTCCGCTTGCCCCAAGTGGCCCATTCTGGACCTTTATTTTATTGAGATACTTGAGTCAATTTCCTTAAGTCAAGATACTCATTAGTTATATAAAAATGAATACATTAGGGATTTTTCAAGGTTTTGTAGATTTCTTTTAGAGGGCCTTTTAGATTGATTTGTAGAGTGATTCTTTCGTGATTCGTGAAGTGATTCTTTCTATTATTCAAGTAGGTAAACTACCTACCATTCTTTGTGTTAAAATAGGAGATATTCCTTGCCCAGGTGGACAAGACTATTTGGAATAGGAGACATTCCTTGCCGAGGTGGACAAGACTACTAGGAATAGGAGACATTCCTTGCCCAGGCGGACAAGACCTACTAGGTGGGAAGGGTAAAAATGAGTCAAATTGATAATAAAGTGCAAAAGGCCAAGAGATAGAAGGCATCGAAGGATCTCACCTAAGTGTTAGATGTCCTAGTGAGGTCCCACATCTAGTTTAAGGTGAGGGGCACTACAAGAAGGTTTTCATCACATTGGAGCACTAGTTGATAGGTATCATATCATCATTGGGTGGGTCATGCATGAATATGGCATGGGGGTGGACTACACAAGGCACCTCTCGATGGGTATGCATATGTTAGTACCCAAGTGTGAATTTCATATGTTATGTATCCCCGTGAACACAATTCGAGTGCTACCACCTCTCCTCACTTTACTTCCCTAGGACCGTGTGTCCTAGTGTTGTCGCCTCACTTTCCATTGAACCTACTTTATATCCACTTGCGCCAAGAGGCCCATTTTGCTTGCCCCAAGTGGCCCATCCCACTTGCCCCAAGTGGCCATGTCAATGTGCGCTAAGTGGCCCATTCCGCTTGCCCCAAGTGACCCATTCCGCTTGCGCCAAGTGGCCCATTCCGCTTGCGCCAAGTGGCCCTATCAGTGTGCACCAAGTGGCCCTCTGAGGTTGAGCCAAATGGTCCATTCCAATTGCGCCAAGTGACCCATTCCACTTGCACAAAGTAGTCAATTTCGCTTGCGCCAAGTGACCATTTTGCTTATGCAATGTGGCCCTTCCAGTGTGCACCAAGTGAACCATTTCGCTTGTGCAAAGTGGTCCTGTCAGTGTGCGCCAAGCAGCCCATTTCTCTTCACCAAGTGGCCTTGTTAGGTTGAGCCAAGTGGCCCATTCCACTTGCACCAAGTGGCTCTGTCAGGTTGAGCCAAGTGGCCCATTCCACTTGTGCCAAGTGGCCCATACCACTTGTGCCAAGTGGCCCATTCTACTTGTGCGAAGTGGCCCATACCGCTTGTGCCAAGTGGCCCATTCTTCTTGCGCCAAGTGGACCATTCTGCTTGTGCCAAGTGGCCCATACTGCTTGCACCAAGTGGCCCATTCCACTCGCAGCAAGTGGCCCATTCCACTCGCAGCAAGTGGCCCTATTTGGTTGAGCCAAGTGGCCCATTCCGCTTACACCAAGTGGCTATGTTTGGTTGAGCCAAGTGGCATATTCCGCTTGTGCCAAGTGGCCCATTCCACTTGCGCCAAGTGGCCTTGCCTAGTTGAACCAAGTGGCACATTCCACTTGCACCAAGTGGCCCTATTAGGTTTTAAATCCCATAAATACATTTAAAGGTAATGTTTACTTTACGATCAAGTGGCCCTATTAGGTTTTAAATCCCATAAATACATTTAAAGGTAATGTTTACTTTACGATCAATTTAGAGGTCAAATATTTTATGCTCAAATTAAATGCATTACTAAATGATTTAATTTAAATATTTAAAAAAAAAATGATTGATAAGTTTACGATCTCTATCACAAAAAGATATAACGAGGAAGTCTATACAATTTGACATATATTCTTGAAGTGAATCTCAACAAATTTAGAAGTTGTGTGTTTGGTCTAATGCCATGAATAAAGCACATGTTAGTAAGAAGGTCAATTATGAAAAAGGATAGCAGTCTTATTTTTAGAAAATGGAAACTCTATGATTCATTGAGATTTCTTCTTATTTTTGTGTGGCATGGGAATAGGTCATATTAAGATGAGATATGTAGCACTATTGAAATTTTTTGTGTGGCATGGGAATAGGTCATATTAAGATGAGATATGTAGCACTATTGAAATTATTATGCTATTGATACATATTATTACAACGTGCTCAATGGTGGGTTTCATCTACTTTCAATATAAAGTGGAAAGTGGATGTGATGCTTCAATGGTGGGTTTCATTTACTTTCAATATAAAGTGGAAGTGATGTTTCTGGGCATTTTAAAAATCCAAATGTTATGCAACTGGTATGCATATTTACAAAAACCTTATGAAAGAAAAGGGGGTAAATTTTTAATAAAAGTAAAAATTAAATTATCATAATTTTGAAAATTATTTTAATTTTTTTTTTTTTCAAAAAACATTTTATTTACATATAAATAATCTTGTAAAAATATGAACTTGCTTTCTCCCAATAACAAATGTACCACTTTTTGAAAGAATATTTGATATATTCAATGTTGTCATTTCATCTAGCTTTTGTTGTGAAGATCATAATTGGGATTTCGCTTAGTCATATTTCTAAATAATGTAGTCACTAGTAATATCGTGGTTGTAATTTGGACATACATATATTGATGTATATTATTGAACACAATTTTACTACTTTTTTGTCAACAAAATCCTTCATATACTATCCTCTAATGAACCATGTTTTTCTTGATCTCATGTGCTTTTAAGGGATCCATTGCCATGAATCTTCATGAAAGCAAAGATACCTCAATTAAATGTTGTAATATATAACATCTCATAATAATAACTCTATCTTTCCACCTAAGGCTCTTAATTAATGACAATGAATGTCACACATAAAAGACTCTTTTAGGGAAAGCTCAAACAACCTCCATGACATAACACAAATGGAAGTAGATCATCAGTTATAAATAGAAACATATGTTAACATTTTTTCACTACACAAGATGCTCCTACAATGTCCAACACTACTAGTATATAAGACGATAAAAGTGTATATTTCACTCATGGATGTAGGTGAATGGGAATTCCATTACTTGATATCGACATGAACAGATAAAATAAATTCATCCACAATTGACACAATCAATTTCTTGAAATTGGATACCATGCCACACCCACGACCGTAAAATATTAGATATTTAAATCATAGTAAGGAACTATGTCTAAAATAATAGAGTAAATTCTAATATGTCATCAAGCCATTGAACATGAAGTACTCTATGATATGAACCCATAAGATATTTTTGACAAAATACTCAAAAATCGTAGTATGTAAGAATGACATACATTCTATGAATCATGGTCATAAAGTATCATCTAAACATTGGAGAAAATTGATATCACATTCCAAAGGTAACACCAAGCACTAAAATGTCTTTAGGATTTTATGTCAAATTTGATAAATCATTACTGGAAATTTGTATTTATGATGATACACCCATATGTCAAGAAAATTACTAAGATACATGCACATTTATCCTCTTACCAATAGCTTGTGTAGCAAAAGTATCTTGATATGATTTTGGAGTACACATATCTTTACACGGATGCAACAAGGGTATTGATAAACTATTGAAGATGGCACTATAATTTGGCTTAGATCCAAGTGCGCCATTACCAAATCAACTCATTTACTATTTAATCTTGAAGAAGAACAAATCAAGAGACAAATTTAGGGTTTCTATAAAGAAAGGAGATGTTTGAGTGCATTTAGTGCATCTATCTATGAAAGATCAATTACCCTCTAATTGAAGAACGTAGAAACATGATGCATGTGCATCTACTATTTTTTCTCAAAGTAGTAGTTTGAGTTGTATTGGAAAACAAAGCAGATAGTAACCATAGCTATACAATCTAATACTAAATATAAGATATTATATTATCTTCAAAACAATCTTCATCTTGCTCCCAAATCATATGGAGATGAGATTGATATGAGAATACTTTCTTCCATATCTTCATATAATGACTTTTATGAGATTGATATGAGAATAGTTTGTTCCTTATCTTCATATAATGACTTTTTGAGACTTTTTGAGACTTTTTGTATTGTTTTAAAATTTATTTACAATGTTAGATACATCAAAGAAACATACATAAACTTCATATGATACTCACTAGGTGCAATTTTAGTTAGCAAATGAGGATCGAGATCTCATTTCTTTATTTCATTCTACTTCTCTTTCTGTGACACCCTCTCTGATAGGATCTCTGATTCCAACATTCTCGTGTTCTTCTTCTCCCATATCAAAATCCTTTGCACCCTCATGCACAATTTGATCATTCTCCTCCTCTCTAATCTATGGGGTTTCCCTTCTATATGTGTGGCTCTCTCTTCCTCCTCTCATTGTTCCAGGGGTTGGATCATGTTATTTTTTCGGGTGAGCTATTGGAGAGTGATACTTCTTCTTACAACGTTTTGTGAAGTGGCTATATTCATGGAACTTATTACAATTAAATGAAATTTTCTCCTAATATGGATCTTACATATAGAACGATCCATCCAAATTCAATTATACAACCTTGAGTATCCCTTCTCCACATAAAATTCCATGCAGATTTGTGCAAAGGCATATTCATTTACTTTCAGATCATCTTTGTCAATATATTTTCCTATATTATTCTTGGTAAGTTGGTATACCGGATCATCTAATAATATTAGAAGTGCAATGAACATGTTGACACTAGCATTGTCATTGATAATCCCTCTTCCGAATTAAATTCTAATTCCTAGTGATTCAAATACAAATATCAAGGGCCCAAGAAGTATGGTCCATTTTGTAAAACCAAGTCTTGATCTTCCTTGAGTTGAAATAGGAAGGAAATGTGTCCCCTTTGTTATAAACATAATAAAATATAATAGAAATAATAACAATATATATAATGTAATTAATGAAAGGTTTTTTCATTGTATGTTCCACGCAGTCTGTACATGTATGTTGTTGTCGTCGTACGATTCGATGTCGTCCATGTCTGTTGTTGTCGTTGAACGATTCGTTGTATCCCTATCCACTAGTGTTCATACATTTCTAACTCATCTGCCCTGAGATTTTGACAATCCATGACTTTTCCAACACAATTGTACCCCTCTCTAAAACTCCCAAACCATGTGTAATAATATTTTTTAATAATTAGATAAGTCACTTGGAAATTTTTGTTTAATACTTTAGAAGATATCATGAAATTGATTTCATAGGACCAAATTAATACAAACTCAACTTGCTTTAACTTCGAGGAGTAAAAACGTTTATGACCAACCATTGTGAAAATCATTCATAACAAAACTTATGCTTTTCTTATAGGAACTTCACAACACTTATTTATCTTAATTAAATGTTAAATATTGACAACTTGTTAAAAGGGAAAATTACTTGGATATCTAAAAGATATCGTATGTCTCATTCTTGAATAGACATAGACAGTGATAAAACTTACATTTTCTCTCTGTGGTGCTCAACAATTTAGTTGGATCTTCTAATTGTGGGAAAATAATTGCAACTATGGTGTTGAATGATTAAGATAAGTTTTCAGAACAAAACAATTATTAGGTAGTGTTGTCTTAATTTTTCAAAACAAAACAATTATTAGGTAGTGTTGTCCTAATTTTTCAAAACAAAACAATTGTAATTTGTTGATGTTTGGTAGCATCATACACGTATTTCCACACAGGTCTATGTGTTTAGATGTGTAGAAATTATTCAAATATTTCTATCCTTGAGACTTTACTTTAATTAAAGGAATTATTAAAGTGTTTTTTATTAATTAATTGAATTAATTGAGTTATTTAAGGAAACACTAAAAGTTAGCATTTAATCTTAGTCATTGGTCTCAAGTTAGGTGAGAAGTAATCTCAATTGTAAATCACTTTCGAGATTAGAGTTAGGTCATAACTCAATCTTCTAAAAGAAAGGCTAGGGTAAAGGAGAAAACATTTTTCACATAGAGATAGCAAAGAGGAACATTTGCTAGTGTGGAGTCATTCGAGAGTGTAGAAGCAAAGAAGGACTTTTTCTTACACATGAGGGGTTGGATCATGAAGGAATGTGATTCAAGGAGATCTTGGATAGGTGGAGAAGGACTTCCATATAGAGATTAGTTCAAGGAAAAGAGAGAATAGAGGTAGCCACAAGTGGGTTTCATCAAAGCGAAGCCACAGTAAAGTGTTGATCCATACAGAGTTTGACATACAATCATTGTGTGCATGTGTGTGGGCGTCAATGGAGATAGACGCGTATACGTGGATTTACTTAAGGAAAGGCACGTACACCTTGAAAATCATGCAAGATATAGGTTGTACAACAAAACAGACTTTGCCAGGTTTGTCTATAGTTGTATTTCTCTCAATGGGTCATTATCCTTATTACGGAAGCCCTGATTTTATCATAATAAAATAATCTCGGTACTAGTTTTCCCTCTGCGGTTTTTCCAGGGGTATCTACCCAAAAATATTGGTGTTTATGTGTACATGATTTGGTTTCCAGTATTTCTTTCATTATCTTTATTTGAATTGAATATTCTAGTAGTGTATTTTGTTTTGTGAGTTGCTAACTTGATTTGCAATAAGGAAATAATTAAATAACAAGATACCTAGGATTTTAGTAAGGGGATTTTAACATCGTATCAGAGCACATGCTCTAAGAGGAAGTCAAATATCATATCCATGGCAGTTGATAACATATCTATAAAATTTGTAGGACATCTTACCATATCCATAACCAACAGGCAGAAATCAAAGGATGAATTTCAGGGAAACAGACATATTGAGGTAAAACTAAGGTTTTTCAGTTTTACTGAGTTGTACGCGGGTTGAAAAAGGAATATGTGTGTACATACATGAGTGTCTTTGGAGATAGATGTGTGTACACTAGTTGTAGTAAGAACATGCATGTACATACACAAGTTTCATCAAGGGAAGTCGTGTAAATGAGCAGGTTTCAGTTGTGACAGGCACATATAGGTCAGTACAAGGGGAGTTTAAGAAACAAGTTAATTATAGGGAAGTTTATCAGGTCTAAGGGATGGTAGCAACACCTTTGAGAGTTGAAGACAGATTAGATGGAGCATCCAACTTCCTATATTATAAAGCAAGAGTAACTTTGGCATTAAAGGGGTATGACCTTTCGGAGTTAGTGGACAAATCATTCATTCCACCAACAGATCCAACATATTTGGTAGTTCATGAGAAGAAGGAGATCAAAGAAGAGAGTATTATATTGGATTCATTGAAGGATCATCCTATTCCTCACCTATCTGAGAAGAAGATTGTAACGACCCTAATTGGATACATGCTTAAAGATTATAAAGCAAAATTAATTAAAGAAAATAAGTGTGATTACTTAAGTAATACTCT
>SNQJ01S0028003.1:109698-146490 GCA_010110895.2 Picea sitchensis | reverse complement strand
AATTTATCTTGGTTTATGATTAGTTGATCATTGCTTACAGTTGTGTGTTGTTTATTATATTGCTCTTACAGTAAGATTCAATTCATGTTGTTGTTACTTCATTTTGTTAATACTCCTTTAATTTATGTAAGAGTGTGGTAGTGGTTTTATTTTAGCTGAGTGTATTTTCAAGCAAGAGCGGATTTGATTGATTTTAAGTTATGTGTTTTATTTTATTAAATAGATAAGAGTGTTAGTTGGAATTTACTGCTTGCATATATTATGGATGGTAACTTTGAAATAAAAGACTTCCTTGAGTTGACAATTGAATAGTTGGGCAAATACTACAATGCAATTAATTCAACATTAGTTCAACCCAATGTAGCGATTGTTGTGTAAGTTTTAAACCTGCGAAGTAAAGCAATGCATATAGATTCTTAAGTAATACAAAAATTAATCAATGGCTCATACATAGAGTACACATAGATTTTATATCGGAAACCCTCAACCAGGAAAACCTTTCTTATTTTCATTATATCGAATTTCACCATTCGCCATACAATATATACAATGTTTTTAGGTATTTCGTAGATACCAAAACCCTAATCCCTTAATCCGGGATTAATTTACAAATCCGCTAAAAATAGCAAAATCCGCTAAAAATAACAAAAATTGCCTAAAAAACAATTTCGGGGCACTGGCCCAAACTCCATCAGCCCTGGGCTACCGCCCGTTGCCGAATGCTGCGCGTAACCAGGGGGGGATCGTCGGATGCAGTTGTCATATCTGACGCACCCACACACACACACATGCAAAGAATATAACACATACCCAACATGTTGTTCCTTTGAGTGTAGTTGTTGTTCATTTGAAAGGAACAGTCGTCGTTCATTTTGCGCGACTGTTGTTCCTTTGAGTGTAGTTGCTGTTCATTTGAAAGGAACAACTTTCGTTCCTTTCGCGTGACTGTTGTTCCTTTGAGTGTAGTTGTTGTTCATTTGAAAGGAACAACTGTCATTCCTTTCGCGTGACTGTTGTTCCTTTGAGGGTAGTTGCTATTCATTTGAAAGGAACAACTGCCATTCCCTTTATGATTGTTGTTCCTTTATAGGTGTTGCATCTATGCAGGTTGGGTATTGAAAACAGAAGGTAAGAACCTACGTAGGCAACAAGTAAAATGCTTGTGCCAGTGCCTACCTCTGGCTGATGCATAGAGGTTGATTTTAGGACATGTTTAGAGCCCAACAATCGTATCCACCGAGGCTACCTTTTCCCCACCGCCATCGAGGAGAATAAGACAAGAACGAAATGACGCAGAAAGGGAGAGGAGTTTGCGGCTAAGGAAACCCTATCCATAGACCACCTCCCTTAATAAGTCTTGTGTTATTTAAATATTACATCACTTTTTTTCCTTTAAATGAGAAAAAACACTTCACTTCTGATCATTTGCCACATTGCATGAAACTAAATGATGGCATAGAAGCTTATCTCCCAAGAGAGAAAGTTCCAAATATGGAGGCAAGGATGAGTTGGTCATAGAATTTAGTGACATGGTTACAAGCATACTTAACATAGATACATTACTGGAAAAAGTGTTCAAATTTTTTGGGTCTACCATGTTGTAATGGACACTTAGGTTGAGAATGGCAAGGTGAATGCCCTTTTTGCAAAGAACCAATCCCCCAACAAGGAGGGACCAAACATCCAAGCCCATTTGGGGCTCAACGAAAGGTTTCCAAACAATATACATATGGAAGTGTCCGGGTGTTTGTTTAGATCTAAGTTTCCAAATCTTATTACATCGACAATCTAAGATAGGTTTATCATAGAGACACTTGTATCGATCAACCAATTTTTTCTTTTTAAAGGCCTTAGCCATATTCTATTTCCATTCCTCCCACTAGAGTTAAGGAGATTGCAAATATTACATTATAAGAAAAGGGTAAAGGATAATTTATTTCATTTAATCAAATACCAACGTATTTGGGTTGGCCAATTACTAAAATTTATCTTTTAGCTCCAACCAAAGCACCTAGTTCCAATTTTGGGTATTAATGAGCCTACAATATTGATGCCTTTTTGAAAAACCCTCAAAGCTAAGAACCATACTAACTTTCAACTAGACCTTTTCCTTCATGCAAAAGAATGAGAGATTACCATAGTGAATTGTAATTAAAGTATATACTATATCTAAGATCTTGGGCTTCCCATATGCCAAGATGGGGTTTCATTGCCTCTCAAGCCTTTCGAATACTTAGAGAAAGAAAAGTTCCTTTGGCCTTCACATAGACTATAAGGTACCAGGTCTATTATATTAGAAGAAAAGAGAAATAATGCAGAGAATAATACAGTGATAGCAACATAATATGGAAATACTGCAGAGATAGCAACAAAACAACAAATTATATGGAACCACAATATTGGAATTATACCTTTATTGATAGGAAACAATGTTCGCTTGCCTCTTCGAGGGGGAAATATCCAGCAGAGCAGAGCTCTATTACAATAATTATTCAAGACAAAAATTCTCATACCCTCTACTCCTATTTATACTAAATCTGTCTATCCAAAAGAACAATCTAGAGGAAGATCCTTCTAGAAGCGAAAGCTTCTATTAGGTCTTCTTACATTTGAAATTTTCTTCCTTATTGCTAGGCCTTTATTATATGGAAATATATTATTCTACCTATGTGAAGGGTTAGGGAGGTTAGGTCCCTAACATGTCCCCCCCCTTAAAAACAACCTTGTCCTCAAGGCTTGAGATGAGGAAATTTTTGCAGAATGGTAGTTGGTTCCCAAGTGGCATTTGCTGGAGTTGTATCTTTCCACTGGACTAACACTTCCTTGATGGTGCACTGATGGAGACGACCCTCATGCTGGTCCAAAACTGCTTGTGGCAACAACCAAATGGAGCCTTCTTCATCCAACTCGAGAAGGCTTGCTTGAGTTTGGCACTTAGTTCCAATCACCTTCTTTAAGCAAGAGACATAAAAAAAGGATGGAGCTTAGAATAACTGGGCAAAGCTAACTGATAGGCCACCTGTCCCACATGCTTGAGAACAATATAAGGACCGTAAAATTTGGGCACAAGTTTTTGACAATGGTCAACCTTGAGTGAATTTTGCTTATAATGTTGCAGTCGAAGAAACACCTGGTCTCCTTCAACAAATTGACGTTCATAGTGACCTTGATCTACCTGTTGCTTCATGTGATTTTGGGCCATGACCAAATTCTCTTTGAGGGTGTGGAGAATAACCTCTCGAACTATAAGCATTTAGTCAATTGCCTAAACCTCCGAGACACCTGGCAGGTACGAGAGAACTGAAAGTGGATTTTGTCCATATACTTCTTCAAAAGGAGTCATGTAGGTAGTTGTATGGTAAGAAGTGTTGTACCACCATTCAACGAGTGGTAACCATTGATCCCACTGATTTTTCCTTTCTGATGCAAAACACCTCAAATGTATTTCCAAACACTTGTTGAAAAATTCAGTTTGATCATCAGTCTGGGGATGATAAGTTGTGCTGAGATGCAATTGGGTGCCTTGTAGCCTGAACAGTTCTTGTGAAAAATTGTTGGTGAAAGTGGGATCTTGATCAGAAACAATAGAATGAGGCATTCCATGAAGCTTGAATACTTGATCCATGAAAAGTTGAGCCACAGTGGAGGTGGTAAATGGGTGTTGAAGAGCACAAAAATAAGCATACTTGGAAATACAATCAATGAACACCATGATGACCAACTTATTGCCCGATTTAGGTAAGCCCAAAATAAAATACATAGAGATATACCTCCAAATAACAGGTGGAATCATAAGTGGTTGTAGTGTTCCAAGAGCTTTGACTATTTCTCCCTTGTTGCGTTGACAAACATCACATTATACCATCCCGAAAAAAAGAATGTTTAACCCAATCATAGGTTTTGGTAAACCATGAGTGCCCAGTTGTGGGTGTAGCATGAAGCTCAGAAAGTACCGCGGATTTAAGTTGTGAATGATTTACTTAAATACAAATGGGATTTGTAGCAGAGATGATCATTGTGTTAAGAGTACCCTGAGGAAACTGGAGAATTGGTCTGCAATTGTTGGATTAGATGTGAAATTTCAGGATCGTGTAGCCATTCCTAGTGAACAGCTTGGAGCCAATCTGGTACAATGAAGGAGAGGGAAAAAAGGTACCCTTCATCTTCATATTTTCTTAAAAGTGCATCAACAACCACATTGTCTTTTCCTTTCTTGTAAATGATCTCATAATCATATCCAAAGAGATTAGTCACCCATTTGTGTTGCTCCAAGGAGGAAGGGCGTTGTTCCATAAAATAATTGAGGCTTTCATGATCTGTCTTAATTTGGAAGCATTTCCCTAATAGATAAGGGCTCTAGAGATCCACTGCATGCATAATAGCCAAAATTTCCTTTTCATAGATTGATTTTCCCAAATGTCGCTCTGACAGATTTTTGTTGGTAAAGGCCAAAGGTCAAACATCTTGCATAAGGACTGCTCCAATTCCTCTCCTGAAAGCATCACATTCTAGGACAAAGGTCTTTGTGAAATTAGGAAGGGCCAGGAACTGAGTGGTGCACATGGCCGCCTTCAAGTCTTGAAAGGTCTGATTAGTTGCGAGAGTCCATGTGAAATAATTCTTTTTAAGGAGATCAGTGAGAGGTGCCACAATCTTTCCATAATTCTTAACAAAATTGCGATAATAGCCTCTTAAACCCAGAAATCCATGCAAGCTTTTGAGAGTCTTTGGGCGAGGGAAATCCTGCATAGCTTCAATCTTCTTAGGATCCACCCTGACACTTTCCTTGCTAACAATATGATCCAAATACTCAACTTCTGAGGCTCCAAAAGAACATTTAGATTGTTTGAGGAAACGTTGTTGCTGAGAGAGTATATCTAGAAATTGATCCACATGAGCAACATGGGTTGTCCAGGTTTTACTATAGATGAGGTGATCCAGGTGGATATTGGTGGCCACCCACCTGTTCCAACTGGATCCTCTTGATTTTTTTAGTTCGGCATGTTCTTTTGTAATTCTTTGTAATTTTGGGTTCTACACTTCCTGGTCTATCTGAATCCCTACACAGCTTCAAGGTGGATATTGGTGGCCACCCACCTAATACAACTGGATTATTTTGGATGTTTTCATGTCAGTACATCTCTATGTACTTACAGGGCCATTTTGGGGCCCTAAATAGTGTTTTTTATTTTTATTTCCACAATCAAACTATAGACAAAGTCAAAGTTTGATGGCATAATGTGTATTTCTTGAAAATACCTTTGCAACGGGCTATAACACGCCTAAAATGGAGGTCGTGTGCAAAAATTACGAACCTGGGAAGTTGAGGTACCAACTTACCCATCAGGGCCCACATAAATTTTGGTGTTTCATCTTCCAGGGTTAGGTTTTTGGATGTCTAGGGTTTTGGCATTCATGAGTAATGTTAAAAAGGCCTTTGGAGCTTCATTGTAATCATTCTACTAAGACAGATGGACGTAGCAGGCACATCTCTCCTCAGAGATATCTACCACCATTCGAGCAAGTGTTTTCAGTTTTGCAGTTTTACAGTTTCATCCTATTTTATTTATTCAATAGAAGTTATTGTTCACTGGATATCTATTGTTGTTCTCCATATCTCTGTGTTATTGTATTCATTATGTTTTTCATTTCATTTCGCTCATAAATCTGGATCAGTGGTATCAGAGCGGTGTGCTCTTCATTTATTTTTCTTTGTGCATGTCCCCGACAAGATCTTGGTACAAGAAGTTGGGACTCGAACCAGTCGAGCCTTTGTAAGATCGGTCATGCCGAGCCCGACAACAACCCATGGGGGATGAAAATAAAGATGATGGAGCTGGAGATCCTTTTAAAATATTGCTCGAGGAATCCCTTGCATGAAAAAGGAAAGAAATGATGGACAACTTTGCACAGATCCTTCGGCGACCACCCACAGGAGATGCATCTTCATCAAGCGAACATGAAACCCCCTTAAAGGTACATTTAATTTTGATATTCCATTATTTCAAGGACTGATAGATGTTGATGTTGTAGATAAATGGATAAATCTTCTCAAAAGGTATTTTTCGGTCCACAATTTTTCCGATAGGGAAAAGATTACTTTTGCACTCCTCAAGGTTTTCCCCCATGTTAAGGGTGGGATACTTACTCTGAGCAAAGGGCCAGAGAGGAATCTACAATATTTGCGATCGCCCCCACGTGGGATTCCTTCAGGTATTCTATTAAAGAATAGTATTGCTCTGTTGGAATCTACGAGAACCATTACATAATATGGACCACCCTGCGTCAGGAAAGGGACCAAACAGTACTATATTTCACCAATATTTTCCATACCTTGTGCACCAAATTGGGTATCAAAGACTCTGAACGACATCTGGTGCTCAAATAACACGATTGCCTGCATAGATACATTCAAATAGAAATGGATTTTTTGTACATCGCATCATTGGGTATGGCTTATATATATGTTTTCAAGATTGAGCATAAGTTTAAGCAAAATAGGCAAGAGTTTGGATCTACAAACTCCTCACGGCCGAAGCAGGGCAAAGGCGGCCCCAACCCACAAAACAAGGGATAGATCAAATATGGCCACTCTCAGGACAACCAGTCCAAGCCACAACATAAGAAGGGTAATGAGAATTTGAAGAAGGACACGAGAAAATGGTGTGAATACCATAAAATCCCTTGGCACAACACCGAAAAATATCGTTGCAAGTAGTCATTGGTGGCTGAGATGAAATATTCCGAGTCAGAGGCAGATTCTGACTTCGAAGCAAATAAAAAAGGAGAGAAGTGGATTATCGATGATGAACCTAGTGCCACTGTCGCTACCACCACATTCCAACCAAGCGAACCAGAAGAACCAGAGGAAGGGGAATGCCTCTTTCACTCATAGATGTGGGTAAAGGGGGATCCACTTCATTTTATTGTCGATAGCGGAAGTTAGAAGAACCTGATCTCAGCAGGGGCCATCAAGTAGCTGGACCTACCGACTATACTACACCTGCAACCCTACACCATCGACTAGCTTCACCAAGGAAGAGATGTCTTCGTTATCCAACATTGTCGTCTTCCCTACGGAATCAAGCCCTTTAAAGATGAGGTATTATGTGATATTGCTTCCCTTGAAGTTTGTGATGTTATTTTAGGACAACCATATTTGTGGAAGTGACATGATGTTTATGGCTCTATACCCCACAATGTTATTATTACTTTGGGTATACAATTGTATAGGATACCAGAGGTAGCACCTCCTATCACTATTTCTTTAATCTCTGCTAAGAAATGCAGTAAGGTTATTTCACAGATCGGGAAGTTTGTATTCTTTGTGATCTATTCTCACAGTAATAATAACTTCACCACCACATCTACGGCCTCTACACAGAGCCTCTCTTTGCAGCAGAAGCAAGTGGATGAGATCATGGAAGAGTATATATACATCTTCTCCTCCCACACCGGGGTACTGACGCACTGCCAAGTCAAGCATCTAGTTGATCTAACCCCTCATACGCCTCTGCCTAATGGACCAGTCTATCATCGGTCATTGATGGAAAATTATGAAATCAAGCATTCGATCCAAGCGCTGCTTCAAAAGGGGCACATCAAACCCAACTCCTCCCCTTGTGGAAGCTTGATTTTACTAGTGCAAAAGAAAGATAGAAACTAGAAACTCTACATTGATTACAAAGCATTAAACAAAATCACAGTCAGGAACCGGTACCCAATTCCTTGAATTGATGACCTTCTTGATCAACTCAAGGGAGAAAAGTTCTTCAGCAAGATTGACCTAAATTCTGGTTATTGCCAGGTTCCCATTGATCCAACTGATGTATGCAAGACAACTTTCAAATATAAATAAGGTCTCTTCAAATGGTTGGTCCTGCCCTTTGGCTTAAAAAATGCATCGACCACTTTCATGAGGTTGATGGATGATGTATTGATACCCTTCACCAACTCTTTTGTGGTGGTGTATTTGGATGACATCCTCATCTTCATCAAAACTTGGGAGGAGCACATGCAACATATTCAACAGGTTTTGAGCACTCTGCAACAACACAAGTTGTATACCAACTTGGAAAAATGCTCCTTTGGCATGAACAAGGTCCAATACTTGGGCTACATTGTTGATGATCATGGGGTACATGTGGATCCAACTAAGATCCAATTCATCTATGACTAGACAGCCCCAACCCCACTAACCGAGCTTCGAAGATCCTTGGGGCTTTCCAAATTCTACCGACGGTTCGTGTTGGGATTCTCCCATATTGCATGGGCCCTCATCCAAGTGAAAAAGGGTGGTGGAAGGGAAATGTTTATGTGGGGGAAGGCACATCAATGAGAATTTGATGATCTAAATCACCACTTGTGCTCAACTCCAATACTCTCCTTACCCGATCTGCAACAACCATTTGAGATTGAGATTGATGCATCTGGCTATGTTGTAGGCGCAGTTCTCACTCAACACGATCATCCAATAGCATACTATAGTGAGACACTCTCAAATATTTTTCAGAAATACCCCACTTATGACAAGGAAATATATTCCATTGTACAAGCTTGTCATCAATGGAAACATTACATGCTGGGAAAGGAGAAAATCATCCACATTGATCACAAGCCTCTGCAGTTCATACAGACATAGGGGAAGTTGTATAAAAATTGCCATCAGAAGTGGTCCAACTACCTGCAATAGTTCCATCTTAACATCAAGTATAAGATAGGGAGCACAACTCATGTTGTTGATTGCCTCAGTCGAGCTCCCGTGGATGCACCATGCTCCATTCCTGTGGGCATGAGGCATCTGAGTGGCCTCAACTTTATCAATAAGATCTGGACTTCGTCACCACCTATCAGCTCTTGGGTACATGCGTGAATGCTACAGATTTTCACATTCAGGATGGATTGTTATGCCATATGGGCCATATTTGTGTTCCTGCAAGCAAGCGTTCAAAGATAATTTGGGAGGCTCACTACATTCATATGGAAGAACATTTTGGTGTGGATGAAACTGTGGCCATTCTACATAAACATTTTTACTATCCAAAACTTCGACAGGATGTCGACAAGTATATCAGATCTTGCACTGCATGTTCCATTTCCAAGCCAACCATCAAGAAGCAAGGCTTATACACCCCTCTTCCTACTCCTGATAGGCCTTGGGAATCCATATCGATGGATTACATGTCTGGCCTTTTGTCCACCAAGAAAGGAAATGACTATGTATTTGTGGTGTTTGATCGGTTTTTGAAAATGGCCATTCTCACAGCCTGCAAGAAGAGCATCACAGTGGTAGATACTGCCAAGATTTATTTGAATGAGTGTGGTTCCATTTTGGGATACCACATACCATCATCTTCGATCGGGACAAAAGGTTTCTCAACACATTTTGGTTGAGTCTTTGGTCACTGTTGTACACCAAGCTCACTAAATCCATTGCCTTCCACTCTCAAACCGATGGTCAAACAAAGGTCATCAATTGGATGATTGGGGACATCCTACGCATGTATAACTCTAAGCATCCATGCACATGGAATGTGAGTATTCCCTATGTCCATCATAGCTACAACAAGGCTCTCCATAGCTCCACCAGCCATAGCCCCTTTCAAGTGGGGTTGGGATTCCAACCGTTGGGTCCCATTGATGTTGCACTACCTCTTGCAACAACACAAACATATTCTTTACATGTTCAGTCTGAGGCCGAAAAATTCACTGGATTCATTGAGGAGATTTAGAAATTCACCAACAGGTCCATGAGATTTTGCAGAAAGCCAATGCTAAGTAAAAGAAGTGCCATGATCAACACTAGATACCACACACGTTTTAGGTGGGAGACAAGGTTTGGTTACATTTGCAGAAAGAGTTCCTTACAGGGCCCCATCGTAAGCTCCACCCACTTATCTATGGGCCTTACACTATCACCAAGGTTGTGGGTAGCAATGGTTTTGAGCGCAACTCTCCACCCTTCCTTGGCTTGCACCTAGTGTTCAATGTGGACCTCCTTCAACCATATTTTCCACCATTATTGGACACCTCATAGATCGCAGTACAACTGACGCCAACATAGCGCAACCCTGACTGCATCAAACATGCATCCAATGATCAAATAGTGGACACATAGTTCAAGGGCACTTGTTTACAGAGGATCCAACTTTATCGGGTGTCAAGGCAGGGTAGCTCCTACACCAAGTTAAGTGGTTGACCTGGAGCCAAATTCAGAAGAAGTTTCATCACCTGATGGGGGAACTCAATGCAATGGAGACCATTTCTTCCTTAGGGGGGAGGACTGATCCAGGTGGATATTGGTGGCCACCCACCTGTTCCAACTAGCTCCTCTTGACAGTTTTAGTTCAACACGCTCTTCTATAATTCTTTTTAATTATGGGTTCTACACTTCCAGGGTTGTTTGAAGTCCTACATAGCTTCCAGGTGGATATTGGTGGCCACCCACCTAATCCAACTGGCTTATTTTGGATGATTTCATGTCAGTACATATTTATGTACTTCTAGGGCCATTTTGGGGCCCTAAATAGTGTTTTTTTGGCTTACCATAGTCAAACAGTAAATAGAGTCAGATTTTGATGACATAATGTGTAGTTATTTAAAATACCTATCCAACGGGCTATCACGCACCTAAATCGGAGATCGTGTGAAAAAGTTATGACCCCGGGAAATTGAGGTAACAACTTACCCATTGGGGCCCACATAACTTTTGGTGTTTCATCTCCTAGGCTTAGGTTTTTGGATGTATAGGGTTTTGGAATTCATGAGTAATGTTAAAAATGATTCTGGAGCCTCATTGTAATCATTCTGCTAAGACTGATGCACATAGAAGCCACATCTCTCCTAAGAGATAACTACCACCATTCGAGGAAGTGTTTTCAGTTCTGCAGTTTTACAGTTTCGACCTATTTTATTTATTCAATAGAATTTATTGTTCACTGGATATATGTTTTTGTTCTCCATATGTCTATGTTATTGTATTCAGTCTATTATTCATTTCGTTCCGCTCATAAATCCAGATCATGAGGATATCATCAAAGAAAATGAAGACAAAATGACGGAGAAAAGGACGAAAGACATGATTCATGAAGCTTTGGAAAGTGGAGGGAGCATTACACAAGACAAAGGGAATGACCAAAAAATCATGGTGGCGCTCATGAGTTTGAAATGCAATCTAAAGAATTTCTGCCTCGTTCATACGTATCTAGTGGTATCTAGAACAAAGATGAAGTTTAGTAAAGAACTAGGCACCACTCAATTCATCCAAGAGGTCATCAATGACAAGAATGGGAAATTTGTCTTTGATGGTGAGTTTTTTGAGGGAACGAAAGTTAGGACACATGCACCAAGATCCTTATTTCTTAAGGACCATGACCACAAGAGAAGAGTAGGGGCTTGTACTAGGACGGATAACACTTGCGGTGCACAATTCTTGAACAATTTTCTCAATTTCATTTTTCTGGGAAAAGGGATGATGATAGGGAGGAACATTAGAAGGAAGGTTGTCTGAGACAAGGGGAATGGAATGATCATGAACACCACGGGAAGGAGGAAGTCCCTGGGGAGTGGAAAAAACAACTTGATGTTTGGAGAGGATGGATTGAAGGTCCTACAGAACAGAGGTGTCTCAGTGGCGTGAATGTGATGGAGTTGAGAAACAATTCTAGAATGACCTTTTTTTAGGAGATTTTCCATCCAATGGGAACTAATTATCTTTGGGGAACTGGCGGGGATTCCTTGGAACTTATATTGTTGGCCCTCCTGGTTGAATTGCATGGTTAATTCCTTAAAATCCATGAGAATGGGACCCAGAGTCCTTATCCATTCAACACCCAACACAATGTCACAAACACCCATGTCGATATCAAACATATGAGATTTCATGTGGTATTGACCAATTTGGAGACACACATTTTCACAACGCCCCCCACATTTCATGGACCCACCATTGGAAATCATGATTTGAAAATGATTGACTACACGGATATAGTAATTAGTTTCTTGGGAAATGCGGCGATGAATAAAATTATGGGTGCTTCCACTGTCAATAAGGATGATGACCTTTTGATGTTTAATGTAACCAATTAGCTTGAGGGTTTAGGGAGCATAGAATCCAGTGAGAGCATTCAAGGAAATTGATCGGTTCAACTTCGGGAGGGTCGGAGGGTGGGGTCATGTTAGTGGGTTCAGGTGACTCGACCTTAGGGGGGGCCTCGACATCGTCTTCTAAAACATCGTCAGAGATGGCCATAAAAATATTTTGTTCCTTACACTTATGCCCAGTAAAATATTTGTCATCACAATTATAACAAAGACCTTTCAGTTGGCGTTTAACCATTTCTGCCCTGGTCAATTTCTAGATATTTAGTGGAGTGGAAGGAGGAGTGGGAATGATTAGTTTAGGGAGAGGAATAAAGGAGAGTTTTATGGTTTGAGAAGAGACAACCTGTTGTGCTCCCTTATCTCTTTTATTAGCTTCCACCCAACTCTGAGGCCGAACCATGAGGACATGGGCACGAATCTCATCCTTGAGGAAACTGATAAAACATTCTTGGAAAAAGGCATCAGACATGCCCTCTGTATGGAAAGACAATCGCTCTAAAGTATTCCACTATGCCAGATTGTTTCAACTTTTTCAAATGACCTAAATTGTTGGTGTAAGTGTCAAAGATTTCATAAAGCTCTGCCACAAATTGTGTCCAAGCCACATACCCTTGGCGGACATTTTTTATCCATTGCCACCATTGCCAACATTCTTGATCTAGATGGAGAACACCATACCAAAGTTTGTCCAACTCATCTGCAATTCCATACAAAGAGAAATGATGTTCCATTTGATTTACCTAGCCAATGGGATATGAGCCATCAAATTTGTTCACATCCACATGCGGAAGGCATAGGTCACGCTGAAAGTGATGGGGCTGAAAAGTCCGAGAATTAGAGGAAGTTTCACCTTCAAAGTGAAAAGGTGGGTTGGAGGAAGGAATATTTGTAGGGATATTCAACTTGGCGCAAATAGTGTTAGTGAAGGATGAAATCTAGATAGCGAGGTATTGTTTGATGGTTTCAATTTTTTCTTCTATGGAGGAATGCATTTTTTATTGATGGTGGCAATATTGACACTAAGTTACCCCACTTCCTGTTGGGTCTCCGTTAAAGTAGAGGACAAGGAATTGAAGCAGAATTCGAAGTCTTGGATACGAGTGTGGGCCATGATGAATAGGGAAAACAAAAAGAGATGGGTGGGACCACACAGAATATGGGTTATGGGTGAAGGGTATCAAAGCGATCAGGGCGATGAGGGGAATCCAATGGGGTAAGGCCCAAATAAGGGTGTTGGGTCCACGATAATTTTTTTGCTGAAAAATTATAGCTATGACTGTGATAAGGGAGAAGAGAGGAATCCAACGGGATAGGGCTCAAATAATGGTGTCGACAGGATCCATACTTTTTTTTTAACTCTTCTGGAGTTATACTCCAAGATGAAGAATACTACAGTGTTGAAATTCCCAAATTCTTAATAGGAAGAAATATGTAGTAATTTCATAACCAGAATGTAGGAGGCACAATTGCATGGCAATAGGTGTTGAGTCTCCATTTTGACACTTCTAATGTCCTATATTACCCTCTATCTGAGCCTATTTTACCTATGCTATGTGTATATTCTTGATTGTTTCCTCCATAAATACACTTGATGACCTTGTCCATGTTGAGCTAGTTGAGCTAGATATATACCATATATTCCAACACTTAATTGTCAACCCGGGAAGGTAAACTTTGAGGAACTAGTACAATATGTACAGTAATGGAGTCAAACTTATCTTGCTCACAGAAATCTCAAATCTTCACACCTCTATCTAATTCATAATGAAAATGCTCCTATTAATGAAATTCTTGGAAACAATCTACTTGAAGTAGCCTAATTGAAATAACCTATACTTAAACCAGCAACCAATCCTCATAACTTAAAAACTTCAACATCTTATTCCAAGTGAACTGAACCAATGTGTAACACATTCTGCTAAGAAATGAAAACTGAATCGAAACCACTCAAGTTGCTAACTATAACCTTATTACTCCTTAACTGTTGTAAGCAAATGAAAACTCCCCAAATCATGAACATGACTGAAATTAAATTGCTAGAAATTAGTCACAATTTCTGAGAAAAAGAATCTACAACAATCCTTCTATTATGACTGAAGATGCACTGCAAACCTGGGCAGGGGGCCCTTCCTATCCAAGTTGCATCGATAATTAACTATCAATCCATTCTCATAGACAAGCTTCAACATTAATCAAAGACATAAGACTAAAATAAGAAATGAGCTCTTGTTCTATTCCATCTACAAACAAACGATTACATTCCTCCATGCTCTGTTCTATGTATCAACTATTCCCCATCATATCTACACATATCTCTCATTTCTATCCTCCCTTATATAGAATTTTGAACCCTCCTATATACTAGATTTCTGGTATCTTCCCATATCCCAGAATAGATAACATAATTAATGTAACAGTTACATAAGGAATCGAATATATATTTTTCATTAATACAAGAGAGAAATGATGCGCTCAACATCACAGAGCTAGTATAACCATTGCGCCAATGTAGGAGAGAATATCGTGATGCCTTTTAACTGCCTTAATCTCATGACAAGAAGTGTCATCAAGACAAGTTGTCATTTATTTATAACTGCAATAGAGCATGCGCTGGTTGTTCACGAAGATTCTCATAGAGGGATCATCCTTGAAACATTCATCCTGGTGCTGGAACATCAACATTAGTACATGAATTCATAATATAATATTATAAGTGAGATTGTGCATTAAAAACTCTCAAAACTTAACTAAAAACAAGATAACTATTAAAGACAAGTTTTGGGTCTTTAGATATCGATTTAATCAATGTTTAAACCAAAGTTATACAAAATGAGGGGTATGAGACTGTTAGAAAGATCATATGAAAAGATATAAGGCATACAAATTGATCAAATTTGGGTCCTAACAATCCATATGCATAGAGAGGTAACTTATGATTAAGGCATGATTTGTTTAGTTTTCTTGAGTTAATTCGATTAAATGCTTGATTATGTATGATCCTAATCACTTGACTCCTAAGAAACTTGATTCAGTACCTCACTATTCCGGTACTACAACTATAGCGTGATCCAGTAATGCAACTATAACGCGATCCGATACCCAGTCTATTCCGGTACCAAGGCTCCATCTATTTCGGTACCAAGGTTCCACCTATTCAGGTACCCGCACAACATTGCATCTGGTACCAACACACTCAACACTGCATCTAGTACCAACACACTCAACACTGCACCTGGTACCAGTCTTGTGCCTATTTCAATACTTCCTTTGTGCCTAATATGGTACTCATGATTGCAACTATGTTTGTCCGGTACCAAACCCCTGTTTCCAGAATTCACTCGTTGAACGAGTATGTTGATGGAGATTCCAAGAAGTCAGTTGGATCAAAGTATCTAAAGTAGTTTTTGAGATCACGATAGACTTCATCACTCATGCACTTTGTGTCATGAGGATGAAGTCCATCCCTAGAGATTCAATATGAATTTCCAATTTTAATATTTTAAAAACTATTTGATAATTATCCTTAGATCTTGATAGTAACGACTCACCTTCTTTATAAGGGATGTTGTATAGGTGATAAAATAGTGTGGATGTAATGAAGCAAGTCGAAAGAAAAGAATGATACATATTGATGTACGAGATGATGAACTATTGATTCAATCTACAAGTTGAAGGAATACAAATTATCTATTGTGCAATTCATGAATATGAGTAGAACGTTTTAGTTTGTTATCTTTTTAGAGGTACCTTGTTGGTTTGGCAAGGGCCCACCATCCCAACCAAGGTAAACCTCCCTGTACATGTTTTGTGTGGTTGTGTGAGTGTGAATATTTAACAATGGTGTGTTGTCAATGATTTCAAATACATTTAAATTTCAGTATAGAATCACTTGCTTCTGAATCAATGTGAGTAATTAGACATTGGACATAATAGATAGTTTGCATCCTACTTCTGCATGTTAACATTTAGTTGATAAGAGTCTGATGTGTGGGATTGTTAAGCAAACAAATTTTATTATTTTGAGTTTGTAATTGTGGTGTTCTTAGTGGGTACATGAACCATAGGACTTCATGTCTTACCTTGATGTTCCATATAATGAAGTCTCTCAATCATGTTGGTTGTTTCTTATCCTAAAGAAGATTTGATTGAATAGAATAGAGTTGTGATTGATTTTTGTCTAAGAGTGACTAAAGTTGATTGTTGAATACTGTTTTCCATTTCTACAGGGAACAATATCTTAACTTCATCTCTCTATTTCATAATCCTAGAATGAACATACTTGTCACCTAAGAAAGATCGTTTAATTGAGTATTTGTTTGACAAGTTTTGTTATCAGTTTTATCTTCTGAGTTTAAAGTCGTGTGAAGCATTCAAAAATTCTAGAAATAGAGTTTTATGTTATTAATTATTTCTTGCTTGAGCTAGATACAATATACATAGGTAGGTTACCTGTTCTCGACACATATAGTGTAACAACTCTTTCGATTACGAATTCTGGATTGAAATATAAATGTGTGTAATATATTGAGCATATTTATACACCAACATTTTGGCGTTGTTGTCGTGGAGTTGTAAACAGTAATAGGTAGCATTTTGAGTTTTTTATTGGTTTGATGAATTTGGATTGGATTTAAGGACAATCTGAGGGTGGAGAGAAGACAGTAAAACGAGAGGTGAGAACCTGCGCATCCACTTTGGTGGGGTTGCTCCAAAGTCAGGTTGTCCTCTTACCTTTGATAGATTAAAAGTTTGTGTTTTTAGTATTAGAATTTATTTTATGAGTAGGTATAGGAATAATAAAGGTAGATTTATTGCTTCTAAAATTTTAGAAAAATTAGAAAAACAAAGAACAAGAACCCCTCCCCCCCCAACACTAATTCATCTAAAATTCAAAGGAACTAAATCCGAAGCCACTGTTAAGATTGAAAGCATAATACACAAATCAAGAGGAGAAGCACTGTCGATCCCATCAGAAGGAGGAGATGGAAAAGAAACAGAGGTAATGATAGAGTAAGTTGCATCTGCCATTGGGGAACCACACAAGGTATTGGAACAGTTAGATATACCAAAAAAACCAGTGGTTGAACCATCACTTAGTGGAGATACACCACCACCACCCTACAAACTGTTCAGAGATATGGTAGAAGAGGAAGGAAATGCAGCTAATGAAACAAAGACATTTGGATTCCCAATACTAGACATCGCCAGAGACGTTTCTATGAAGAATATTCCATTGTCCTCACTGCCTCACTTCCATGGTATGTCAATGGAACATCCTGATTCATTTTTGTTTGAATTTGATATACTATGTAGAAGTTATAATTACACTGATAATGCACAAAAATTAAAACTCTTTCCAACTACAATAAAAGATTCAGCACTAAGGTGGTTTATGAGCCTAGGAGAACACACTATCTTATCTTGGGATGGTATGAATGAGACATTCCTCCAGAAATATCAAGATTACTGTAGACCTAGGGATGCTAGGAATGAAATATTTAAAATGCAACAATCTGAGGAAGAAATCTTGGAATATTTCCTAGAGAGGTTCCTATACAACTACCAAAAGACAAATAAATTTTCCTTATATACAACGACAGTTAGGACTATCTTCCTAAAGGGTGTGAGGGATGAATGAATTGAAGTACTAAACCTCATGAGTTCTGGATATGTGTACCAAAATCCATTTGTAGACATAGCAGAGTATTGTAAAATATACTCCCACAGTCAAGTCAAAACAGGAAAAAGTGTAAGGGATCCTACAAACATAATTGTTAAACCTACAATTGTGGGAGTATATTGTAAAATATACTCCCACAGTTAAGTCAAAACAGGAAAAAGTGTAAGGGATCCTACAAAAATAATTGTTAAACCCACACTAGTAGGTGTTACTAGGATTGAATTGGGGAATCTACTAGAAAACTTCAAAACAAACATCCTAAACACCATCAGTTCCCAACTTGATACCATGAAAATTAAAAGGAAACAAGAAGAAGAGAATGCTACTTTGGCAATTTTTTGTCCTCGGTGTAGGAGAAAGAATCCTGAAAAGGAATGCCCCCTTAATGTTATTGAAATATGTGGCCCTTGTATATAATATCACCCTACCAATGAGTGCCATTATTTACCTAGAATTAAATCTATTTTCAAGGGAGGGGGAGAACCTCATGAAACATCCTATCCTCCCAAGAGGCCATGGAGACAACAAAATCCCAATATGTTTGCAGACCCTACCACACAATATTCACAACAACAATGGGTACCTCCCATGTCTTATCCTCAATGGTAACCACAACAAACACAAATCCAACCTTGGCAACAAGGATGGAGAGGGCCTGCATATGGGAATGTTACCTTTCAGCCATCAAACTTTCCCACCTACCCACAATACCCTTCCAATATTTCTCAGTTTCTCCCAAGATTTAATGCTCCTGCTCTTCCTCCACCTCCACAGCTGCAACAACAACTTGCACTGCCTATGAATCCAAATCTCCAACAACAAATGAAAGCCACACCTATTCCAAACCCTCATCGACCTACCCCTATTCATGCACAACCTATCCCTAATCCAAATAATAGACCTACACAACCTGTACAAAACCTTGAAGTACAAACCTTCCCCACTTATGTAATAATTCCTGATCCATTTAATGGAATTGAATTAAGATCAGGGAGGGTTGTAAATAAACCAAATCCTACTGTGGTTATTCAATAAGAAGAACAAGTAGATAATCACGTAGTTCAAGAAGAATAACAAATAGATAATCAATTAGTTCAAAGAGAATAACAAATGGATAACCAATTAAATGAAGAAAGAAACACCCTTGTACAACAAGAAACTCCTCCTCACACTTCTCATGAAGCAGAAACACCTCAGAAAATGAATCCTCCTCTTTATCCATAAAGGTTACTTGTGAATAAGTATGAGGAGCCTCTAGGACATAATCTAGAGACTGAAATTAGAAATATATGTGTGAAGATTCCCCTACTTCAGGCCATCAAGTATATACTTATTTATGCTAATATTGTAAGGGATATTTGCATTAAAAATCCAGGGAGGAAGAGGAAGGAGCCTTATATCATACAGGTGGTTGGACAGTTATTAGAGTTTATATCAGAAATGCCATCCAAATATAGTGATCCAGGAAACCTAGTGGTAACCATAGAAATTAACGACGTGTCTTTTCTAAACACACTTATTTATCTAGGGGAAACAATAAATGCTATGTCGGTTCACACTATGAAAATGATGCAACTAAATCAACTAAGACCAACACAAACTTTGTTGGAGCTTGCAGACAAATCAATCATCACCCCAACATGAAGTTTAGATGAAATAACAGTTACCTTGGCTTCTTGGGAATACCCTGTGGATTTCTTAGTGATTCATCCCAAATCCTCCAAACCAGGACATCCAGTAGTACTTGGCTGACCTTGGTTGGCCACTGCTGATGAATTTGTTAGTTTTTGGTCTAGAGATATGACAATTTCCAATGGCACTCAAAGTCAAAAACTTATCATTTTCCCCCCTGCCCAGCCAGCCATTGAAGTTCCTCTTTGGTTGGAGAATCCCTATGGGGAGGAGGACTGTACTCAACCCTTGTTGACACTCAAATAGGTAAAAGGAGTTCAAGAGAAAACTAAGAACAAATATTAATCCTATTTTTGGATAATTCAGGATGCATTGAATATCCTCAATATTTTCCTAAATATACACATATATTTAGCTCTGAATTCCAAGAAATTTGGCACCACTCCACCTCTACAGTAGCCACCGTTTCAAAAATAG
This sequence comes from Picea sitchensis, assembly GCA_010110895.2. Classification (NCBI taxonomy): domain Eukaryota; kingdom Viridiplantae; phylum Streptophyta; class Pinopsida; order Pinales; family Pinaceae; genus Picea; species Picea sitchensis. Next base: position 126,599 of record SNQJ01S0028003.1, on the reverse strand, counting down.
ATGAAGGGAAAGAATCACCTTGTTATCACTCCAAGAAAATCTTTGAGGTTGTAAGACAAAGATGATTGGTAACTTAAGGTAAACTTGTTTTTTATTTTGTATGTGTGGATCAATGGGATAACTCAAATAAAGTATGGTATTCAGACAGAAATGAACCAGTGCTCTCAAAGATCAATAATCAAATGATAACTTTTAAGTGGGTGAGAAAACAATGCTTATAAACCAAATACAAATGTAGGGTTTAATAAACAATGATAAGAAACTATTAATCACGTTATGAGCTAACCAATGAGATGACAATCATTCTGCAGCTAAAACAACTTGAATAAGAGTACAGAAGGAAATATGAGAATCTGACATCAATAGAGAGAGAAAACTGTGATTTGCATTATCATATGGAAAAGTCTATTTACAATATAGTATCTTCTATATCCAAAATAGAACCGCCCTTGCCTCTTACATATATGAGATTAAATAATCTTTACAAATTATTTTCAAGATCCTCAAAAGATGGATATGATATTCTCTTTTCTTATCTCAAATTCAAAAATGTGAGGTGGCTGGAAAAGATAGAAATTTCTGGAAAAATGTTGCTCCAAGATTCACCTATATCCTCCAAATCACAATATATCTTGGGAAACTAAGAGAGGTTATTGAATATCAGCCCATTCTTATGAAATATCTCCTTCAGTTTCTAAAAATAGTATTCCAACTCATCAGAATCGGTCCTTAAAGATAGTGACTAAAACAGGAAAAACAAAGTATTTAATTTCTAGAAATATGGTGCTCAAATATTGACCTATATTTCACAAGTCACAATAGATCTTGGAAAAATGAGAGAGGTTATTGAAGATACACTCGTTCTTATGAAAAACCTCCTTTTGTTTCTAAAAATAATCTTTTATATGATCAGAATATGTCTCCCACGAAGGTGACTAAAACAGGAAAATCCAGATTTCCAAATCTAGTCATATTCCTACATTTTCGGATTTGATCTCTAGAATATTTCTATTGATCAAATGAAGTGCCACCATAATCTTCTCCTTAATAAAATCAACCAAGTCTAATTTGACCTTTTGATCAAAATAATACATTTTGGAAAATTTCTGAAAATGATGCCTCATCTTGTGGGGAACTTTTGACTGCCTTCCCGAGCTCTAAATGAAGATCTGAAAGTACCATTGGAAAGATTAGGATGTCTAGTTGTCAATCAACTATTTGAGTGTGTAAAATGGACTCTCAACGGCTCATAAAATTGATTTTTCCCAAGGCAGTTTATCAGCTGAAAAACCTGCACTTTCACCGACTCACTACACTGTGAAAACAGTCATTTAGCCGGTGAAAAGGGAGACTTTCACCAGCTTACTACACTGTGAAAAAGTCATTTAGCCGGTGAAAGCTAAAATTTTCTTTTTGGTATATTTTGAGATGCCACATCATTTTTTCATTGGAAAATATGATTTAAAGCCAATCTTATATACTTTAAAACTTAAAGATTTATAAATAAATCTTTACCTTATTATCATCTTATGATATGATATCAAAATAAATGCAAGGCGTTTTTTTATCGCTAACACACATGTTCAGGTTGTTGAAATCAATCCTGGAAAATCTTTTTATATCAATGCCAGCTTAGAAATGGATCAACAACAAAAGTTGATACAGATGATTCAAGGGAAATCTGGTGCTTTTGCATGGGATTACTCTGACATGAAAGGGATCCACCCAGACACTTGTATGCATCATATTTACACTAATGATCAAATCATACCTATGAGGCAACCCCAAAGAAGAATGAATCCAGCCTTGAAAGACATAGTGAAAGAAGAACTCCAAAAACTCCTGTAAGCTAATTTAATCTACCCTATATCAGATAGAAAGTGGGTCTCCCCATTAGTTATTGTCCCTAAGAAAAATGGGAAATCGAGGATTTGTGTGGACTTTAGAGAATTGAACAAGGCTACCTACAGAGATTACTTTCCTTTTCCTTTCATAGAGTAGGCCTTGGACACTTTGTCTGGGAAGAGGTATTTTTCTTTCTTGGATGGGTTTAGTGGTTACAATCAGTTCCAAATTTCAACAAAAGACTAGGAAAAAACCACATTTACCTGCCCCTGGGGGACCTATGCCTATAGGGTTATTCCTTTTGGTTTGTGTAATGCCACTGCTACCTTTCAAAGGGTTGTATTGGCCATTTTCTTTGATTTGACCCATGACCATGTAGAAGTCTACATGGATGACTTCACAGTGTATGGGGATGATTTCCAATAGGCATTAGACAATCTGGAGAAAGTACTGGTTAGGTGTAAAGAAACCAACCTTTCACTCAGTCATGGAAAGTCTAGAATGATGCTCACTGAAGGAATTATTCTAGGTCACCACATCTCCAGTACTGGAATAAGAGTAGACCCTGCCAAGATTGACATTATTTCCCAAATCAAAATCCCTAGCTCATAGAAAAAAAGTCAGAAGTTTTTTATGACATGCTGGTTACTATAGGAGGTTCATTCAAAATTTTATGAATCTAGCTGCCCCAGTGTTCAAACTGTTAACAAAAGAGGCTGAATTTTGTTGGAATGAATAATGTCAAATCTCCTTTGAAATTTTGAATTTTTTTTTGTCAAGTGACCCTTTTTTGAGAGGAACAAATTGGTCTCTTCCTTTTCATATTTGCACAGATGCCTTAGATATCGCTTTGGGGGCTGTCTTAGGATAAAGGGAAGGCTAGATTCCTTATGCTATATACTTTGTCAGCAAGAATCTTTCACCTACTAAAGTAAATTACACTGTCACGGAAAAAGAATGTTTGTTAGTAGTACATGCCATTAACAAGTTTAGACACTACATAGTAGGGTATGAAGTCTTTGTACATATCGACCATTCAACCATCAGATTTTTAATGAACAAGCCTGTTACAAATGCTAGAGTGACTAGATGGATATTATTAGTACAAGAATTCAATATCACCATCATTGATAGGCCTGGAAAATATAATTTAGTTGCTTATTTCTTGTCTAGACTCATTCATGCAGGTGATAATACTCCAATAGATGATGATTTTCCGGATGAGAATCTATTTGCTATTTCTACTTACATTCCTTGGTATGAAGACGTAGCCAACTATCTTGTAACATGAAATCTACCTCAAAATCTGTCCTCTCGAGAGAAACAAAGAATTGTCCAGCTAAGTGTTAATTACATGTGGCATGATGATTTCTTATACCGAATTAGGCCTGATTTGGTGATCATAAGGTGTGTTCGGGAGGATGAGATGTAGGATATTTTCAAATCCTGTCATGATGGTCCATGTGGAGGACATTTTGCTGATAAAATGAAAGAATACAAGATTTTACAGTCCAACTACTATTGGCCAACTATTTTCAAAGATGCAAAGAAGTATGTGGCCAGATGTGATGATTGCCAAAGGATGGGAAGACCTACTGCAGTCAATGAGATGCCCCTCCAAGCTCCGGTAGTAATTGAACCTTTTGAAAAATGAGATTTGGATTTTTTAGGACCCATTAATCTTATGTCTCGAAGGAAGAAGTACATATTGGTCTGCACAGATTATGTGACCAAATGGGTGGAAGCTAAAGATTTATATTCTACTAATGAACAATCTGCTGTAGACTTTCTCTTTGAATAAATCTTTACTCGTTTCGGTATACCTCGAGAAATATTCACTAACCAAGGAACCCAATTCACCTCCAATTTGGTCAAATCTCTTATTGAACAATACATAATCAAGCATAGAAAATCTTCTCCTTATCACCCTCAAGCAAATGGGCAGGTGGAATCAACTAACAAGGTGATAGAGGCTATTCTTACCAAGACTATTCAGCTGCATCACAAAGACTGGGTTGATAGGTTGCCTAAGGCTTTATGGGCCTATAGGACAGCTTGGAGAAACACAACAAGCCATACACCTTATGAGTTGGTGTATGGGAAGAAGGTGCTACTTCCCATAGAATTTCAAGTAAAAACCTTTAGGACCGCCATGCAATTAGGGATGGATCTGGATGAGGCTAAAAAAAAGAGGCTATTACAATTAAATGAGCTTTATGAGATTAAACAATATTCTCTTCAAAGGACCACCCTTATACAAGAACAAAGGACTAAATGACATGACAAGTACATTAAAAAGAAGTCTTTTCAATCAGGTCATTGGGCCCTCCTGTATGATAGTAGGTTCAAAATTTTTAAAGGTAAATTGTCTACTAGATGGTTGGGACCCTATGAAGTTGATATAGTTTATGAAAATGGTTCAGTAAAGATAAAGACTATTGATGAGAATCAGACTCCCTTTGTCGTAAATGGGCATCGATTGAAGGTTTATTATAAGCCTCTATCCAAAGAGGATTTTGTCAAAAATGTTCTTCATAATTCCAAAATGAAATTGGTAAGAAAGGGGGTTTCTCCTCCTACTAACCCACCATTGTAAGTTTGATTGCGTGAATTAATTTGGCTATGTACATATTTGTTAATAGGTGTGTCATTAGATAGAACTTTTCTTTTTTTCGATGTAACTAACAATAAACAAAAATTTGGTTGTGTTCTCATGTAGATAAATGAATAAGGAGGGCATCTACCAGATGGAGTTTTCTTTAAGTTTTTCATACTCCTAAAAATTGAAAACACTGGCGAGCAGGAACTGGCCCGGGCTCGAGAAAAATCCATGTGACAATATATGGATTTTTCTTTACGTTTTTTAGACTCCTAAAAATTGAAAATACTGGCGAGCAGGAACTGGCCCGGGCTCGAGAAAAATCCATGGGACAATATATAGATTTCTCTTTAATTTTTTTAGACTCTTTGAAATTGAAAACAAGGACAAGCATTAACTAATCTAGGCTCGAGAAAAATCCATAGAAAATTAGTAGTTAGGATTATTATTTTTGCAATAAAAAGGAGGTGCCAACATGAGTAGTGATCAGTCTGGTTCCAAAAGAGGAGGGTTCTAAATATCAACATATGGTCATCCAGCTACATAATACCTTCTTGTCATAGAGCTTGGAGCCTAGTCACCGAATTATTTTGCCTTATTCTGGTACAAATTGAGATTTCTTGCATCTAGTGTTGGTATTTGTTTCACCTACATGGTTTTTCAGTTGAATCAGATCATAGGTCCTCTTCCAGAACATCAGAAAACACCAACTACTTCTACAAAGTGCAACCTACAAAAGTTTCAGTCTACAAAGCACTACCACCAGGTATTATGTCAAACTCTCCTCAAGTACCGTAATACAATGTTTGCCTCTATGATCATCTGGTGCTAGACAACATCTCTACTCTCATCTGGTACTATGGGAGGAAGTTTGTGCTCATCCAATACTGAACCACATCTTTGCGTTCATCCGATACTAGACAACATTTTTGCATTCATCTGGTACTGATGGTCGCCTCTATGCTCATCTGGTACCAAAAGAAAAGGTCTGCGCTATTCCAGTATTGAGCACAACCCTACGTCCATTCGGTACTAAGGTGATTCGATACTGGTAATAAGGTGTTGGTATCCCTTATCTTATATTCAAGTTTTGCTGCTCGATTTAAGTGTTTCAAGTACGAGGACGTATAAACTCAACATTTTTTCATTTTATTAAGAAATTAGACTAATTATGTATTAAACATATGGTTACTCTCAAATTATGACACACTCCCTACCACTAACTTCTGCAAATTCTTGTCTACATTTCCTTATGAAGAAGACATTCCTATATACCCGAAATGATGAGAGTACAAGGAAATTGTGTCTCTTACAAGATCAATTTCATGCCTTCTGTTTACATAGTAGAAAAACATTATAATCCCATGATTCAATATCGTTCCATATGAATGACTCGAGCCACATCTTTATGCATGTCAAATCATGATTCCGATGACGTCATCCGATTTCATACTCATGAGTCCCGGTCACAACGACCACATCTCTTGTCATCATTATCTAACACTCCCGTGAATATGGTCTGACGCCAACTCTCATACGAGTCTATAAGTTATTCATGAATTCAACTTGTCTTACCTTGTCATCATTACCCTCAATGCGACCATTGTAAAATGAATCTCAATTTATAAATGCTCCTTTGGATGGATTTGCCATCCATATGAGAATTATTTACCATTTATACTATCACACCACCTGCATTCATACTATGATCCCGTGCCTTCATATATTTTGCATACTTATCCTCTTCCAGTACTCCATTATGGTCCACGTTGATCCGATACTCCATCACGGTCTGCATTGATCCGGTACTCAACCCTCAATCATTTGTTCATGCCTCATACACCTTAAGAATTGTTTTAACCTAGAATGGGGGTCGACAGGCATGAGTCTGTGTTCCAATTATACAGGGAAACACCAGAATATCAAGCCTGTAGGGAAAGATTTGAACAGGCCAGCTGGGTCCCATTTTTGGAGAAGTTTAAAGGTTATCATGAAGGAATCTCTCTTTCTTTTGCAAAGACATATGATGGAGAAAGTGTTTAGTTTGGATATATGAAGTTAATGATTTTGGAGGCCACCATAGCAGAAGATACATGCCTCCCTTTGTCTGGAGAAAAATACTTCAAGGGGGTGATCGTTGATAGGAAGCTTTGTCAAAAACTTCTCAGGCCAGAACATCAAGACCTAGATTGGAATAAGGGAATTCCTTGAAGCTGCATCAAAGAAGAATATTGGACAATTCTCATTAGTTTGCAGATATTTCTCACTTGCGAAGGGAGGTATGCAGTAACCTTCCTATATCGTTTGAAACTTTTATCACATTTTGAAGGAGGGCCACAAATTTATTTTCCTCACTTCCTCTGGATGATTTTAAATAAAATGGTGAGAGGAGTGAAATCATCTTCCAAGAAACTTGAAACTAGCCTCCATCACCATGGCCTAGTAAAAATTTTGGTTGTCCATGCCTTGAGGACACAAGGTAGTAGTTGGAAGCAACTACTCTAGAAGAATTTTTCTCAGGAAGGAATGTCCAAATATGTAGAAGATCAGGAAGAAGAAATACACAGTGAGGGGTCTAGCAGAAAGGCAAAGAAAGAAAAAGGGAAGAAATCAGGGGGTAAAGAAGCCACTGTTACACCCAGCTCATCCCAGCCTATTAAGGGATTGGAGAAATAAAATTATGTTGTAGGGGAGCCTATTGCATCAAGAAAGAAGAAAGCCTCCCAATCTTAGAAAATAAGTCCAACTTTGATTCCAAAAGCTAAAAGACAGAAGAGGAAGGACTTTGAGTTAGGCAAGCAATCAGATAGTGCTCCTAAAGAAACCATTGAGTTATCACCAGAGCCAACCAACAAATTGGAAAATACCCATGACCTCAACATTCAGAGAAAGAAAAAGGGTCAAAAGGAGAGTGTGTCAGCAGAACGAATCCTAGAAGGGCCCACCACATATAAGAAGGAGACACCTCCCCAGTCTAAAGTACCTAGTCTAGCCTTGAGTCCTAAATATCAACTTCCACAGAGTAAGAAGAGAAAAAGGAAGAATATAGATCAATAGGAAGTTTCATATGATGTCCCTGAGGCAACTGTTGAGCTCCCTCAAGAATCGATTAAGGAGTTGGAAAACACCTCTGAAGAAGTTATTGTGTCTCCTCAAGAACTGATTAGTGAGTTAGAAGAAACTCCTAATATGACAAGTAGAAGAAAGGGGAAACTCAAAATGAGGGGGGATTGAAAGAAACAAATTTCAGAGCCTACACCTTAATCTTCGATAATGGAAATAGGGAATGATCAACAAGGGCAGACTCCAGAACCCACACTTCGTTCCTTCAAGAAAATCAAATCGACACAAGAGAAACAAGTGTCCAGGCCTATAACTACTATTAAGATGAAGAAGAGGAAGTTGTTTGAGGAGAATTCCACCCCTATCAACAAATCTATGGAAGTCTCACTTCCTATACGGAGGACCACTAGAAGCGTGGCCAAGCAGAAAATAGTTCCACATGTGCCTTCTCTTCAATGAGAGCCCATTGATATCCCGAATTCTCTGGAGAAAGAAAGTGGCTATGGAACTACGATTAGTGAGATCGAGGGACTGGTGACAGAAACCTTGAGGGGTTTGAGAAAGGAAAAGGAAGCCCGAGAGGAGGTGGTTGAGAAAACAACCACATCTGGTCCAGACAAATCTTTGAGAAAACAACAATTGATAGTGAAGATTGGGAATATGAAACAAGAAGTTGCAAAGTACCAAGTATTGGATAGGCACATTAAGGTAGAGAATGCACAATTAAAAGAACATAATGTTAGGTTACAGGATGCACAAGAAGAGGTATCTGCTAAACTCAACAAAGTATTACAGTTGATCCAATACACCAGAGTGATTAATAAGGAACTGAGGAGCGAAGCTTCTGGTCTTAACATCCTACAACCAGAGAAATGATGGGGAATGGTTCAATTTTGCAAAAAATTTGAGTATTAGTTTTGATGTTGTTGCATGAGAACATGCAATGACTTTAGCATGGGGGAAATGTTGAGTCTCCATTTTGACACTTCTAATGTCCTATATTACCCTCTATCTGAGCCTATTTTACCTATGCTATGTGTATATACTTGAATATTTCCTCCATAAATACACTTGATGACCTTGTCCATATGCATACAGATGTAACTTATGATTAAGGCATGATTTGTTTAGTTTTCTTGAGTTATTTCGATTAAATGCTTGATTATGTATGATCTTAATCACTTGACTCTTAAGAATCTTGATCTAGTACCTCACTATTCTAGTACTACAATTATAGTGCGATCCGATACTACAATTATAGTGCGATCCGGTACCCAGTCTATTCCGATACCAAGTCTCCACCTATTCCGGTACCAAGGCTCCACATATTCTGGTACCAAGGTTCCACCTATTCCAGTACCCACAAAACATTGCATCCGGTACCAGCACACTCAGCATTGCATCCGGTACCAACACACTCAACACTGCATCCGGTACCAATCTTGGATTTGTTTTGGTACTGCCTTTGCGCCTAATCCAATACTCATGGTTGCAACTATGTTCGTTGGGCACCAAACTCCTGTTTCCAGAATTCACATGTTGAAAAAGTATGTTGATGGAGATTCCAAGAAGTCAGTTGGATCAAAGTCTCTAAAGTATTTTTTGAGATCACGATAGACTTCATCACTCATGCACTTCGTGTCATGAGGATGAAGTCCATTCCTAGAGATTCGATATGAATTGCCAATTGTAATATTTTAAAAATTATTTGATAATTATCCTTAGATATTGATAGTAACGACTCACCTTCTTTATAAGGGATTTTGTATAGGCGATAGAATAGTGTGGATGTAAGGAAGCTAGCAAGAACATAATGATACATATTGTCATAATGTACGAGATGATGAATTGTTGATTCAATCTACAAGTTGAAGGAATACAAATGATTTGTTGTGCAATTCATGAATATCAGTAGAATGTTTTAGTCTGTTATCTCTTTAGAGGTACCTTGTTGGTTCGGCAAGGGTCCACCGCCCCAACCAAGGTAAACCTCCCTGTACATGTTTTGTGTGATTGTGTAAGTGTGTATATTTAACAGTGGTGTGTTGTCAATGATTTCAATTACATTTTAAATTTCAATATAGAATCGCTTGCTTCTGAATCAGTGTGAGTAATTATACATTGGACATAATAGATAGTTTCCTTTCCTACTTCTATAGGTTAACATTTAGTTGATAAGAGTCTAATGTGTGGGATTGTTAAGAAAACAAATGTTATTATTTTGAGTTTGTAATTGTGGTGTTCTTAGTGGGTACAGGAACCATAGGACTTCATCTCTTACCTTCATGTTCCATATAATGAAGTCCCTCAATCATGTTGGTTGTTTCCTGTCCTAAAGAAGGTTTGATTGAATAGAATAGAGTTGTGATTGATTTCTATCTAAGAGTGACTAAATTTGATTGTTGAATATTGTTTTCCATTGCTACAAGGAACACGATATTAAGTTCATCTCTCTATTTCATACGCCTGGAATGAACAGACTTGTCACCTAAGAAAGAGATTTTAATTGATTATTTGTTTGAGAAGTTTTGTTATCAGTTTTATCTTCTGAGTTTATAGTCGTGTGAAGCATTCATAAATTCTAGAAACAAAGTGTTATGTTATTAATTATTTCCTTCTTGAGCTAGATACAACATACATAGGTAGGTTACCTGTTCTCGGCACATATAGTGTAACAACTCTTTCGATTATGAATCATAGATTGACATATAAATGAGTGTAATATATTGAGCATATTTATACACCAACAACAGGTCTTGTCTATTCTGTTTCTATTTCCTTCCAAAGGGTTAGCGTATTCAAGGGTTCTATAGATAAGGGTTTTCCTTGTGCTATATCTCTCTGATATACGTGCATGGTCCAACAGTAGTACTCAGCCTAATATCTCAGAGAACCAACTAAGGAGGATAGATTGTTCCCTTATCCATACTACCCAACTACCCAAGTACTAGAGAGTATCTTCCCAAGTGTTTTTCTTGGTGGCACTATAACAGTCAAGCGACCAATCGGTTTATCTATAGAGGGATTCATGAGATCGAGGTCGATCCATATACATGTGTTTTCTGATGCACTACCACTTAAAGGGGTACCAACAAGGGTTACAAATGTGGCCAACAGATGTGAACTTAAGTACCACGTGTATTTCCTGCATGTATTACTCCCCGACCGTAGGTTTATTCACATAACGACGAATCTCTTTAGTTTTAAGACGTTGGAATATGTCTCTACCCTGAAAAAAATTAACCCACAATTTTCTTCCGAGAAAAGTGCTTTGATACCAGTTGTAAGGTATCAAGTCTATTATATTAGCAAAAAAGAGAAATAATTCAGAGAATAATACTGTGATAGCAACAAAATACGGAAATACTACAGAGATAACAACAGAACAACAAATTATATGGAACCACAACACCAGAATTATACCTTTATTGATAGGAAACAATGTTCACTTGCCTCTTCAAGGGGGCAACCTCCAATAGAGAATATCTCTATTACAATAATTCTTCAAGACAAAACTTCTCATACCCTCTACTCCTATTTATATTAAATCTATCTATCCAAAAGAACAATCTATAGTAAGATCCTTCTAGAAGCGGAAGCTTCTATTAGGTCTTCTTACAATTGACTTATTCTTCCTTATTGCTAGGCCTTATTAATATTGGCCTTTATTACATGGAAATATATTATTCTACCTACGTGAGGGGTTAGGGAGGTTAGGTCCCTAACATAGACTAAAGTGACAATAAGAGTTCATAAATTGAGATTCACTCAATATTTATTTCTTAGGGAAGTTCCTAAGCAAATGAAATTCCTTGGAATCACCTTCCCAACTTCATTACCTCCCAATTCCCTAATAACTCATTTTTCATAAAGTCTCATGGATTAGGTATGTATAGTAATAATCATCCCAATGCGTCCCTATTCTTTGGGAGTACAAGATAGGTTATGATATACTCTATGAAATATTTTGACCCCCCAATATATATTGACCGAAATAATGTTATGCAAAGACTTCTCAAGACACTAGTAAGCACTAGTATATGGGACCCAATGTAAGGACTAGTACAATAGGTTGTTTCTAGGAATTTTGTACATATCTAAAATTTAGTAAGTAGAGCCATGAGCTTTGTCAACAAATTATCAATCTTCCAATTCCACGTGTTGAAAAAACATATCCCAAAGGTCTTCATTTGAGGCCTAAAGGGAAAGAGGAAGTCAAGGATCTTAAATATATAGAAAAGTTGGATTTGGGTCCATCCCTTATTATTAATATCATCAAGAAGGTTTTAAAATATTTGTATGTAACATTGAGATTTAGCACATTGGGTTTTGGAGCCCGATGCATCGCAAAATACAGAGAGACAATGCATATTATTATCTATGGAGACATGGTCATCAATAATAGTGAGAAAGGAGTCATATGCAAAGTGTTCATTCTCTAATTTCCCAACACCCTACTTTGAAAGAGGAATTTCTTTGATAATTCCATAGCCGACTCATTGAAAAATGAGATAGACTAATGCTTGTATAGATAAGACATATAAAGGTAGGGCCAACTAGAAACCTTGTAAAATGGAGTTGAAGAACCATGCATCCTTTGTTTTAATTTATTTATTGATAGGGGGGTTAAGGCTTATAAGAAGATATTTCTTCCACTACTTTAATGAAGAATTGTTAAAACCCAAGGCCTTAAGGATCGCCAAAATGAAGGTCCACTCAACCTTTCATTATCTTTTCAAAATTGATCTTAATGAAGACCTAATATGGTGTTCAATGTGAGACATTTGGCCTACGACATACCTTCCCACTTTTTATGACACTATCCAAAATGAATTTCCCTCTAATGAATCTTGTTTTCTTTGGGAGAATGATCTTAAGCAAGATGTACTTGATATGTGTGACTAGGGCCTTGGCTAGGATTTTACAGTTAGACACTCAACAAGACAATTTGTCTCTAGTTGGTAATGAGTTTAAAGTCCACAAGATTGGTCGTGAACCTAAATATTACATTGTTAATACATTCCCCCCAATTATTATTTTTTGATGGCTTCTTTATATACCTAGAGTAGGGCCAAAGTAAAAAAGTCTAGTGTGGATTTATGAAATTTACAAAAAATGTCATCCAACCCTAATGAATTATACTTTTCCATATTGATTAAAGGGCGAACCAGTTCATCAAAAGTCGACATATGATCACACATTCTTTCATGTTCCGTAGAAATTTGGAGAGGATCCATGTCAAGGCAAGTCTGCATGCACACCATATATTCCTTTGTGGCGCCTTGACATTGAATTTTTTTTCTATATTTGTTGACAAATTGTTCTTCAATATCCTCTTGCTCAGTGAGTCATTCATTGGTTGTCTTCACCATAGATAGTTTTTCAAAATATTTCTTAGTTGACAATGCCTTGAAAAATCCCTTCATTAGTCAGTCCCCTAATCTAATCTAATGTATACAAGATCTTAACTAATCCTCCTATGCTAGAAAAACTTCTCTCAACTTAAGGAAGTGGCAAATTTTGCTAGGCCTTGCTTGTGTTTTGTTATCAAGGAGTCCATATTAAATTTGTTGGTTGATATATTCTAGATATTGTTTCACAACCTTGTGTCAATTCCTCTAGATTTGAAGAAATTTGTTAACCAGGATCCCTCACAAAGGAGGTAGTACACAATGACATCCTCCCACCAAAAAACCTATCCATCTCACTCTTGGATCTACATAAAACATTTCAGACCCTTCAAATGTAATTAAGATGACTTGGGTTTTTCAAATGAAAAACATTTAAGAGATATTTCATCTTATGCATGCACATTTTATTAGTTGCACATGATAGAGAGAAGTAAATTGGTTTTTGGTTTGAAAGAGTGCCCTCTCCCAAAACTTTGGCAAGCCTTGAACCATTGTATTTGAATTAGAAGGTACTCTACTCCACAGGGGATTCACTAGTAAACCATCATATCATGTGGGTTCATATCTAAGGAAGTTTTAAATATAGTTAAAAGGTAATTAAATATATTAGATGGTATTAAGGGGGTGAGTGGGTTTTTAAAATTAAACTAGGGAAAACAATTCAAGGGGAGGGGAGGGGGGATGTTGTCAAGTAAGAAAATTTTTGGGATATGTAGCTGATTGGAATGAGATGATATTAACACTAGACTATAGGAAAGTAATCCACCACTAACCTTAAAGAGATAAATGATTCCCTAAGAAGGATGTTTATAATTATGGGCTATTTAATTAGAGGATTTTTTAGTTGAAGGATCTTTTTTAACGATGGTATTTGCACATTGTTTGTAGATGGCACTAGTTTTGTAATGAAAGCATTTATGTAGAGTTTGAAATTATTTTTGTGTTAAGAGATTCTATACTTGGGAGGCTGATCAAAATCTGGACCAGGGGTCAAAATTTAGATCAAAAATAAAAGTTCTCGGAATTGCCTCAAAATGAATAGGTGTGTAGCCCTCGTCATCACGAACCCAACATAACTCATTTGGGTTCAAACGGATGTTGTATGAGAGAGATATCGCGATCTGTTCAAATCATCAAACATGTAAAAAAAAAAAAAGGAAGCTGACTGTACAGTTCGTATGGATGCTAACGTGGCATGTCCGTACGATGATATGGCAGAGCTAAATAGGCAAGGCCATATGACACGTGGTGTGTGATGAGTTGGCAGTTTGGATGAATCAATTTGTGACACGTGGCATCTTATGGTCAAGTGGTTTGGTGCCATGTGGCCCAGTCGTGGGCTGCCACGTGGCACCCTGTAATTGGTTGGTTGTATAAACTTTTTATGGAGACCATTGGATTCGAACCCTGGACCTCCCCAAGGACCAAGCGTTTTAACAATGGCCGCCCGACCAACATACCACACGGTGCTACTTATTAACTATATGGTTTAAAAACTATTTAAGTTTGAATGGTTTACATTTCGGCGGGGGGGGGTCGGGCTGGGGCTTAGCCCTAGCCCGCGGTTGTAATGTGTACCATATGACAATTGTATATTGTTACACGTCAAAATTTCTCAGCTGGATAAGTGTCGCATGTCCCTCTCAATCATCGTAAGTGTCGCATCCTCCCTACAACTTTCGCAAGTGTCGCAAGTTGGTCACTAGTGTCGCAAACGATGTTCAAACATACTGCCATGTCAACGACACTAAGGAGACACTTATAACATCTCACATGACTGATTTGAAGGAGGAGAATTGGTTTACTGAAGTCAAATAACTCTTGACATCTGAAAGGAGCCCTGAAACAAAGGTTTTGAGGGGGAGCGCTCCCCCACTTCAGCTATAGAAGCGCTGGCGCTCCCCTACAAGGATTCAGGGAGCGTTATAACACTCCCCAGCCCCCTCTGAAGGAGCAATTCTCATCTTGAGAGTGATGGCACTTCCTCAAGGCTTACCAGGGAGCACTACAGCGCTCTGATGCCCCTTCTAAGGGAGCGCTGCCTAATCTGAGGCAGTAGTTGGCCCGTTGAGGAGAATAAGGGGAGGATCTTTCGAGATTAGGAGGCAGTTGTGCTCGAATTCTTGGTTTCATCAAGAGATCCCTGATCTAAGGAGAAGGTTCCCAACTTGTTCTAAAGATAACTCAAGAGGTTAAGCTCCTCTTAACCTATATAAACAGGCTTTATGATGGTGGAAAGGGGGGAGGAATTGAAGTTATGAAACTTATGATCTTGGAGGAAACTTACAGCCAGCCAAAGGAGAGTGATCAGTGAAGCTGCTGTTATCCAGGTCGTGGATCTTTCAGGAAAGGATTAGACGAAGCTGTCGCATTCGCATCTACGATTGTAAGTACTGCTGTCGTTATTCTCATCAATATGACACGCTTGGCCTTTTTCTTTCTAGTTTGTGTCTAATGTCACATGAACTTATCATTAGTTGATAGATCTATTTTCAAGCTAATATCAATAGAGTAGGAAGAGGTTGTATCTTGTCTTGTCCGTAGAACTCAGCGAGGAGCAAAGGATTGGAGCGCAACTTGGAGCGTGCAAGGACAAACGTCGATAAAAAGGTACTTCTGTCATCCTTCCTTCTCATGTGTTAGTTTAGATAGATTTGAAAGGAAGTCAGTGTCCATGTTAAGCATTTTTCTATCTAGAGTTAAGGTCAAGCTCTAGAGGTGATCTACTTGTCCGCAGGGAGATTTTCCTACAACAGAAACTGGCGACTCCACTGGCGAGATAGCCTCAAATCGAAACTTCTTGTTTGGATTTTTCTCCTCATTGACCTTGTTCTTTCCCTTGATTGTTTCAGACCTGGTTCACTCCTTTTTGATTAGTTTCATGAGTTGATTGGCTCCTTACTTTATCACACTCAACATACTTGTCAAGTTTGAATCCCAATTTTTGGAATTTTTTGACATTTCTGGGGCTTTTAGACCCTGGCGCCCCTGTCCTAGTGTTAACAGAGCGCCAACGCTCCCCCATACCTCTGAACAAAGTGATACAATGCTCCTTGCCTTTGGCAACAGAGCGCCAGCCTCTTTTTGGCCCAAAAACCCTCCAGAACTGCATTTTTCAGGGTTTGCCTCTGTGTCTCTTTTGCTGAGTGATCTAGTGAGTCAATTTTTCTTCCTTTTAAGCCTTGACATCTGTCCTTTTTGAAGAATAAACACCTTGTTAATTGGATCTTGCAGCCTTCTTCACTATCTTCATTGAGTGTTTCCTGTTGAGTGAAGTTTGAAACCCATGCATTGTTCTTCTCTCCTCATCAGTTGAGTAAAAACCCTGGTGAAGGTCATCAAAGGCCTACAGACCCCTTCATCCCAATTTCAGTCAAGGATATTGTTCTTCAACTTTTTCTTTTGGGTGTGAAGTTTGTTTTTCTCCTTGATTGTTTCTCTTTCTTTCGCTTTTTCGTTTTGATTGCTACGAAATGGTGTATTGTTTGTGTGACTTTTGCTTGCGCTAGTTTGGTTTTCATTCATACAAGAAAGATAATTAGCAAAATGAGCATTGTGTTGTATTGGTCATCACTCATACGCAAACAATAAAAGACATCTTTATGATTGATTGTTCATATTAGAAGGCATTTAAAAAGTTTTTGCATTACATCAGGATTTGATTGAGAAAAGAATTGTTTGAGGACACTCCGTATTCGTGCTTGTTAAGTGAAAATAACTTTCTCTCTCCCTTAGATAGATGTTCATCGAAAGAAAATGACTGCTTATCATATTTGATGCACTCTTTGGGTCTGAGTCATAATTCTATTTGTTTCACTTCCATGCACCCCTTTGCGTAAAGAACAACCATAAAAATCAACGCTAATTAAAAGTTACTTAGAACTTTTTATTTTCTAGGATCCTCCACCAACAGTAGACTAGGCTTAGTACTTTGGATTAGGGTTGTGAGCATAACTCTCCAAAGTTTCTAAAACAAACAATAG
>SNQJ01S0028003.1:91097-109688 GCA_010110895.2 Picea sitchensis | reverse complement strand
AGTTATCAGTTGGCATCTTCTAACTTCATACTTTGGGGGGCATTCTGTTACACGTCAAAATTGCTCAGCTGGATAAGTGTCGCATGTCCCTCTCAATCATCGTAAGTGTCGCATCCTCCCTACAACTTTCGCAAGTGTCGCAAGTTGGTCACTAGTGTCGCAAATGATGTTCAGACATATTTCCATGTCAACGATACTAAGGAGACACTTATAACATCTCACATGACTGATTTGAAGGAGGAGAACTGGTTTACTGAAGTCAAATAACTCTTGACATCTGAAAGGAGCCCTGAAACAAAGGTTTTGAGGGGGAGCGCTCCCCCACTTCAGCTATAGAAGCGCTGACGCTCCCCTACAAGGATTCAGGGAGCGTTATAACACTCCCCATCCCCCTCTGAAGGAGCGCTGTTCATCTTGAGAGCGCTGACGCTTCCTCAAGGCTTACCAGGGAGCACTACAATGCTCTGATGCCCCTTCTAAGGGAGCGCTGCCTAATCTGAGGCAGTAGTTGGCCCGTTGAGGAGAATAAGGGGAGGATCTTTTGAGATTAGGAGGCAGTTGTGCTCGAATTATTGGTTTCATCAAGAGATCCCTGATCTAAGGAGAAGGTTCCCAACTTGTTCTAAATATAACTCAAGAGGTTAAGCTCCTCTTAACCTATATAAACAGGCTTTATGATGGTGGAAAGGGGGGAGGAATTGAAGTTATGAAACTTATGATCTTGGAGGAAACTTACAGCCAACCAAAGGAGAGTGATCAGTGAAGCTGCTGTTATCCAGGTCGTGGATCTTTCAGGCAAGGGTTAGACGAAGGGGACTTGACGAAGCTGTCGCATTCGCATCTACAATTGTAAGTACTGATGTCGTTACTCTCATTAATATGACACGCTTGGCCTGTTTCTTTCTAGTTTGTGTCTAATGTCACATGAACTTATCATTAGTTGATAGATATATTTTCAAGCTAATATCAATAGAGTAGGAAGCGGTTGTATCTTGTCTTGTCCGCAGAACTCAGCGATGAGGAAAGGATTGGAGCGCAACTCGAAGCGTGCAGGGACAAACGTCGATAAAAAGGTACTTCTATCATCCTTCCTTCTCATGTGTTAGTTTATATAGATTTGAAAGGAAGTCAATGTCCATGTTAAGCATTTTTTTTTCTAGAGTTAAGGTCAAGCTCTAGAGGTGATCTACCTGTCCGCAGGGAGATTTTCCTACAACATATATACAGAAGCGCGTGGATATTCTAAACGGAGTTAGCCCCAGTCTCATGCATATATACATATGACCACTTGCTACACAAAGAATGCACGGGGAGTTTGGTTTTGTTTTCAAACGATTGAGTTTATGCGCCGACACGTGTCGCTCCCACAACAAATCTTGGAATGTAGCCCTTTTGCGCGTTAAGATGAGGTCACATGGACCCATATGCCCAATGACCTTGGCGGTTAGGGGCTAGGCGCGCCCATAACTGTTCGACAGTTTGACCATTTTGCAGTTACGCGCGTTTTCTAGGTTTTAGCACGATTTGGAGCGCGTGAGCTATGTTGGCCACACAGAGGTGCATTTTGGCGAACCAGAGACAACAAGCTTGAAGGAAGAGAATGGCAGGAGGCCTATCTTCTTCATTTTTTGGCCAAATGAGGTGCCGAAAAAGCCCAGCTAGGGGTTTTTGGACGTTCTGAATCCATTGGCACTATTTTCATAGCCATTTGAAGACTTCTTTTGTAGGTTTTTAACCATCGAAGTTTCAGGAAGCTCCAGGGAGCTTGAAGCCCTCATTGTTTATGGTCTTGCTCAAATGAGTCTATGTTTGTTTTCTATGATTGAATAATCATTTTTGGCTAATTGTTATGCTCTGAACACTTTGGGATAGGTTTCAGATCCATTTGAGGACTTTTATAGGTGTTTTTTCCAAAGATAAGCTTAGGGAAGCTTAAGGCCACATGTAGAAGAGGTCATGCCCGGATGAGCCATGATCAGTTTTCAGAGTTCTATTAATCATTTTTGGGGTTTTTATGTATTCTGATCCCAATGGTACAGTCAAAATTTCCATTGGAGTTGACAAGTAGCTTATAAAAGAATCTTTGACAAATTAATCCGAGAGAGCCAAGTCCATTGAAGGAGGCTCAAGGAGATGTAGCCCAGAGAGGGGTCAACTCCTTTATCATCTTGTTATTGTTGTGAGTTTGATGGTTTATTTGCTGCAAGTTATGTTGCTGTGTATTTATTTAAAGTACATATTTAACCATTTAAAAGAACATTTCCTCACACATGAACATTTAAAAGAAGATGCATAAACTTGGCACATAATTTATCTTGCATATTTTACCACATTGAGCAAGGTCCTGTATAGTTTTATTTTAATGAAGTAGAGGGTGCTTGCATAGCATAACAAGTCAGCCCACTATTTTCGGATCAGAGGCGTTCATGGAATTTCATAGAAAATATCTTATCTTATCCTCCTAAAGCTATATGGGCCTTATGTAAGTTATCATTCTTTTTTTTACTGAAATCATCATGGGGTTCAAAGAAAGAGGTGATGTTGAAATCTTTTCTGATTGGAATCATCAAGAGGCTGGAAGTAAGAGGTGATGCACCTTGAGTTAGAAATGTGAGCAAGTTTGTATGTACGAGTTTTTTTTTGGAAGTGAAGCATATCACATAGGACCATGGTGATACATATTTAGTCCTTAAACCATATACAAATTGTAAATGAACCATGGAAGTCTTGAACAAGAAATGAACATGAACATAAATTTCATTTCCAGGATGTCACTATTTTTACTAATAATTTCTTGAAGGTGCATGGAAACAACAATGTAATTTTGACCACTTTCTTTCACAGGCATGCCTACAACGAAGCACACACTTTGGAAATGGTTTTAAAATTGATTATGAGTTCTAATAAATATAGGTTTGCATGGAGAAAAAAGGATGATAAGCGACATAATCACTCTAGTGGAGCTACTACTTGTACTTAGTTATTTTGCATTTATGATTTTTTTCCTTTGATGGAATAAAACCTATCCATTATGATGAGAGATCCTAATCCCACCCGATTTATTGATTTTAGATAGTTATAGGTAGGTCATGTTGTTTCCTTCTACACCCCCCACAACCCCCTCTTTATCAATTTATCATTTTTGTTACCCTAAAAGAGATATCTCATGTAATACCAAGTCCTTAAAGAAAGGCCACATACCCCAACTTGCAGATCGAACGTTGTTGGCCCTCGACAAAGTTTTAGAGAAACTTTGGTCATTTTTGGCCCACTTTTGGACTTCGACACGATGGTCAAAGAAGGAGTGCCCAGGCAGAGATGAGATCTCATATATCACCGATTTTGAGGGTTATGTGGACCCAATAAAAGGTCCTCTAGGGTTTTTTTAACGTGTTTATGGGATGTCCGACCATGTGGTTTTCCCATGTTTAGGCCTTTTTGTAAGGGTTTGTAAAACATAAATAAAGAAGAATGTATTGTAGAAGTATCTATATGCAAGTAGTTCGAGTTTCTTTGTGCAAAGGAATGTATGTGTGTTAAGGATTTGTGCTCGATAGAGAGTTGGCTTTGTGCATTGACATAGTTTTGGAAGGAGGATCTAGTGCTTAGTGCATAGATATCTTGTCTGGTGTGAAGTGCGACTCTATGGCTTAGTGCACATGAGTGAATGAATGTAAGATTCTAGTGAATAATAAAGAGGTGAAGCAGTTTGTGGATGTAGCACCACCCTGGGGTGAACCACATATAGCTGGTGTCTCGTAGTTTTCTTTCTGTTGTGTTATTTCTGTTATGAATCTGCTTAGTTCTTTGATTATGATGTGTAATAGATATATCCTTTGTTACTTAAGTACTTTACTTGTGTTAAGGGTAAATGAATGCTAGATTTAACTTGTAATGCTAAGTGATAAGTGCTCAGGATATATTTCTATTTGTTGTTACTACGTCAATCTATCTTTGATTATGTTCTGTGATGTTAATAGGGTTAATAAACTAATGCATGTCACTTCCTAAGTGTTAAACATAATATTCTGCGAAGTATTCTTATCACGGATCCGTGTCCCAGCCTGGTTACAGATACCTGTGTCTTGTAACCCCCACTGCTTCTACCTCGGGTGAGACTTCGCATGTTTCACAGATGTTGCTAAAATGACCAGTAGTTGGGGTTTTGTTGGTGCGCTATTAAGCGTTGAACCCTGGGTCTGCCCCTATGCCAACAAATGGTTCTGTTGTCGGGACCTAAAACTGTGATTGTTGGGAACTAAGGTAAAGAAAACGATGTCTCTGTGCGTAGATATGTTGTTGAAGTGCACAATAATCTACTTGAATTGCGAAGCTTTGTGCTAAGAAAGTAAGTTGATCTGAAGAAAAGAGGTAAGATTCTAACGAAGCAAGCTTTGTACTTTGACAAGAGAAAGATAAGTGAAAATTTTGTTTTGAAAGCATGAACTTAAGTATGTTTGATAGATTTTGTCCTAGTCTGAAGGCTAGGGCACAGTTGAAAGAAAGAGTTAATTTGAGTAAATTTAATGGAAATGAAGAAAGATATAATATTCCTATGCATATAAATATTTTTTGGACTAATAAGTGGATGCAGAAACCTAGAAAGATTTTTTGTAGATTGTAGGTTCAACACTATGATCCTAGGGGAAGTGCGTGGTACAGAAAAGGTTGGAGAACATTTAAAAGAAAAAGAGGATTGTCTTTTTGTTATAATTACATAAGGTCGGGACATCGTGTTAAGGAATGTTCTGACGTAAGCCCTATTTGTCTTTGTTGTAAGGTTGTTGGTCATGAGGTTGAGGATTGTCCAAGGATTATTGCTAAAGTTGAAGGGATGAACATAAGACAAGAAAAATATGAAAAAAATCAAGAGACTAAGGGAATGACAGAAAGTCATAAAGAGAAAGGATCATAGGAAGTTCAGACTATGTTATTACAGTTGAAAGAAACGATGGATGTTCGTAAAGATGTCAGTTTACCAGAAATCCTGAAAGCAAAACAACACATAAGTGAAAGAATAGAAGACTTTGACATAGACTGTGTCTTGGATGAAGAAACACAAGTGAACATTATGACAGAAGAAACTTAGGAATTTTTGGGAAATCCTACTATGGTACCTTCGTTGGGAAGGATAGTCTTGTTTAAGGGAAAAATGATAACCTTATGTGGAAGAGTTACCACTGTACCTATTATTGTTCATGGAACATCGACTAAAGAAGAATTTTGAGTCATTAGGTTTGTTGGGGACAACACCCCTTTCCCACTGTTGTTAGGTAAGACTTGGATTGAGAAGGATCATATCAAAAGGAAAGAAGAGGTAGAAGATACAGAAAAGAGAAAGCAATAATTATGGGATTTCATAGCCAGGAAAATAGATCGACTAATAGAAGAACGAGAGGATAAGTCGAAGCAACAGAACAAAGTAACAATGCAGGAAGAACAGAAAGAAAGAGAATTAGCTATCAAGGTTGAAAGAATGCAAGAAGGCTTGAAGAACCTATCTATTCAAGAAAGAAGTATGCCCACTCAGGAAATGTTAAGAAAAGGGATATTAGCTTCAGAATCCTTGAGGGCACCTCAATAGTGCGAAGACACTACGTTAGGGGAAGATAAGAATAAAAATGGAAAGAGGATTCCAGAAATAATTAGAGAGACTCAGATAACAGGAAAGAAGGCAAGGAAGCTCAATAAAAATAAATCTAAGTTGGAAAATCAACAAGAACTTATAGAATCTAGATGGAATACTTCGCAGACTGGAACCTCGCAGGAGGCAGGCTTGCAAGATTTGAACCTCGCTAGAACAACAGGTCCACACAGATTTGGACTTCACCCTGGCGAAGTTAGATGACTGTTAGAGGCACCCCGACCATTAGAATGATGCTCCAGAACAGTTACAAAACACATTTATGGGCTTATGGATCGCTTTTGGATGTTGAGACTGTGCCATAATGGATAGATTTACATTGATGGAAGCATTTCCTGGCCGTTGGAAGATCCGTCACGATACCTCATTTATTTAACTCGTCGATCATTGTGCTGGGACCACTTTTTGCTACCCGTGATTGGCTAAGATAAGAAGAGAATTGTCCAAGTATCGAGTTGTGCTATCTGAAACTAGAACACACTTGTCTATTTGTCTACCCCACCTATCTGTTAAAAGCTAGAATGTTGGGCGAAGATAGGGAATTGGAGAAGTCTATCGAGGAATTTATTAATAAGATCATGGCTGACAGACCGATATCTGAGGGTATTCAGGCTTCTTCGACTAGGGGACTACATGCTTCCCCTTCGTCTGGACGTCGTTCCACCTGTACCAACCCCATAACTGAACAAAAAAGTAAGCTTTGCGGTGATCTGGTTAACACGAAGAAGATCTCGTCAATCCTACTTGAATATATTCCACCTCTGGTTGGCGTTGCTAACCATGAAAATATCCCTCAAGATTTTGAGTACTCTGTGTTCAGTGAACACATTCCAAAAGGAATTCGCATAGTCGGGAGTCAGTTAGGACAGATCCTATTGTTGAAGCACAACGACTTAAACTTAGGAGGCTAAAATAACTATGCCATGTTGGATCCTCAGTGCTACTTAATGAAGACAACCAAAAAGAAACCTCACCTCGTCTCACACCCATGGATTAAGGGGTTGGCATAGTCCACCATGTTGAACGTGATGATGATATCGCATTTTGGCCACCACGAGGAACTTAACGCTTGCGTTAAACTCCTTCTGTTGTGCTATCATGGCACATACTTATGGCTCAATAGAAGGATTATTGTGGATCTGACGTTGATCCACCAAATCATAGGTTTAAGTGTGAAGGGTCCTGAACCTCAGCAGTTCTATCTAGGAAAGGCCTCAGACCGTTCGTTAGCACAACGCATCAAGGAAACTGACAAAGAGGTAGAAAAAGGAAAGCAAGGTTACAAGGTAGCCTCTAGACAAGATGACACAGTGCGCCTCGCTTTTCAACTCTTAGCTGGAAAGATAGTGAGGAAGAACCACCCCACACAGGTCACCCGGTTCGTGGTGGACCTCGCAGGAAAGTGTGTGGAGGGCATGAAGATGAACTGAATGAACTACCTTGTCAATGAGCTAGAGAAGGATTGCCGCGAATCCCAGGACTTAGGATATGAATTCCATTACAGTTGGTTGATCATTTTGATCCCATTTCTTGGATGGAAAATGCCTCAAGGAGCCACTTTTCCAGAGATCGAACCTTTAGAGCCGTTGGCCGCTCAATTTTCCACCCTGTGGTATACCAATGACATGACGAGGCAATGGAAATCCAATGTCATGTTTCATGGATACTATCAAAAGTTAAAGGTCACCATCGAATCATTCTTGCGTATGATATCGTGCACCCTACATCAGTATTGAACGATAGTGAAGTTTCACGTTGATCCCCGTTTCATTTACATCATCACACGAAGAGATGAGAACCAGGAGGAATTACAGTCATACTACAAGTTGAAATATGAAGATATGGAGAAGATTACAAAGGAATGGTGAGAGGAATTTATTGTACCTATTGCTGATGCAGAATTATCCAACACTGACACCATAGGAATCTCAATAGTTACACGAGTTGAACATGTCGAACAGTCCAGTGGGACGAAGATGCAAAAAAAACAGGATGAAGTCCAGGACATAGAGAGTGATGAAGAGGACAACACTTATGTAGATAACCGGTCTGTCTCACCAGGAGGAGGAGAAGACAAAGCATAAGGACAGGGAGGAGGATATGAAGGGGAAGAAGAGAAAGGAGGAGGCGAAGCTACAACACCTGAAGATCCCCTATGGGGACAGTGACATTGCAAAAGAGGAAAGTATCTCCGAAGAAACCTTCAGCAAGGAAGAAGATGCATGCCAACAAGCCACAGTTGGAGGCCACTCTCACTGAGCATGACATCAGTCTGGTCTGCGGAGCTATGGAGGATGCTTCTGAAGACATGTTGTAAAGATACAAAGAGAAGCAGGAGGAGTTATACAGAAGGATTGAGAGGGAATTGAAGGAAGTGCAACAAGCTATTTGACTCATCCACGTAGTACCTACTGTGCCATCTGCACCTTCCTCATCATAGACTGTAGAATTGGGGGATGAACTAGCCCAGTTAAGAAGGCTTTCATATGCAAAAAAAGTTCAGTTCCATAGAGCTCAAGAAGAGAAGGAGAAGGCTACAGAAGCCTTGTAAAAGGAGAAATATGAATTCCTAGAAAAATTAAAAGTAGCGCAGGACAGTGTAGTTTCCCCTGAAAGCAAGAAAGCAGAGCTTCAGGCGAAGCTCCAGGAGGAAAAATACCAGCTACAAAGGTAAAAAAGGTAGCTTCTTGCAGAGCAGGTTGTGTTCAAAGAAGCGATAAGTAAAGAATGTTGTTTTGTGCTAGGCTTGGCACATGAGGAGCAAGCGGCGGTCGAAGCTCAAGTAGTGAAGCTCGCAGAGACCCTCCAACAACTTCAAGTTTGGATAACATATTTGGAGGCCCGAACAATGCCGAGCACCCCATAGGAGGTGCGTGTCCAGAGAGAAGAGACTGCTAAAAACACAGTAGAAACTATAAGAGCCTTCTCCTTGGAGTGTACACAATTAAGTGATATAAGTGCCCAGACATATGAACGCCTTGCCAAGGATACTTATCTAAAGAATATAGAAGCGCAACTACAGGAGGCGCAACAACAAGCATTTTCATTGCAAGAACAGATGAATATGCTCACGGCAGTAGAAAGGATGAAGAGATCCTAGGAGAAATGCACAGTACAACAACAGATCACAACCCTCCAGGGTAAGGTAATGGAAGTAACGCAAAAGCTACAACCTGTGCAGGATGAAGCTTGCAAGGTTTTCGAAGATATTGATGGACAAGGCTCACAACTAGATCAAGTAGTTGTAGTAATAGAACAACACCTGGAGGTGCCTATTACGGAGCAGACAGTCCAGGAGCTCGTTGAGTAGGAGGCTCAAGCGAGGCAGCAAGTCGAGGAAAATCGATTTAAGCTCGAGGATTTCAAAGAAACATTTTCTAGACCTAAGTGACTTAGGATGAGTCAGAGGTGACTGTTGGGGGCCTGGTGGCCCTTGACCAAGTTTTGGGGAAACTTTGTTCAGTTTTGGCCCACTTTTGGACTTCGACATGATGATCGAAGAAGGAGCACCCAGGCGGAGCTGAGTTCACAGATCTCACCAATTTTGAGGGTTATGTGGATCCAGTAAAAGGTCCTCTAGGGTTTTTGTAATGGGTTTATGGGATGTAGGCCCATGGGGTTTTCCCATGTTTAGACCTCATTGTAAGGGTTTGTAAAATATAAATAAAGAATAATGTATTGTAGAAGTAGCTAAGTGTAAGTAGTCCGAGTTTCTTTGTGCAAAGGAATTTATGTGCGTTAAGGATTTGTGCTTGATAGAGAGTTAGCATTGTGCATTGACCTAGTTTTGGAAGGAGGATCTAGTGCTTTGTGCACATATCTCCTGTCTGGTGCGAAGCTCGACTATGTGGTTTAGTGCACAAGAGTGAATGAATGTAATATTCTGGCGAATAATAAAGAGGTGAAGCAGTTTGTGTACATAGGCCCACCCTGGGGTGAACCACGTATATCTGGTGTCTTGTGGTTTTCTTTGTGCTGTGTTATTTTTGTTATGAATCTGCTTAGTTCTTTGATTATTATGTGTAATAGATAGATCCTATTTTTCTTAAGTACTTTACTTGTGTTAAGGGTAAATGAATGCTAGATTTAACTTGTAATGCTAAGTGCTAAGTGCTCAAGGTATATTGCCATTTGTTGTTACTACGCCGATCTATCTTTGATTATGTTATGTGATGTTAATAGGTTTAATAAACTAATACATGTCACTTCCTAAGTGTTAAACATATTATTCATCGAAGTATTCTTATCACAGATCCGTGTCCCAGCCTGGTTACAAAAACCTGCATCATGTAAACCCCCCTGTATCTACCTTGGGTGAAAATTCCCCTACTTCACAGGTGTTTCCAAAAGGGACGGTAGTCGTGGTTTTGTTGGTGTGTTGTTAAGCATTGAACCCTGGGTCTGCACTTGTGCCAACAAATGGTTCTATTGCCTGGACCTAAAACTTTGATTGCTGGGAACTAAAGTAAAGAAAAAGAGGAGTTATGTGCATAGATCTACTGTTGAAGTGAGCAGTACTCTACTTGAATTGCAAATATTTGTGATAAGAAAGTAAGATGATCTTAAGAAAAGAGACAAGATTATAACGAAGCAAGCTTTGTTCTTTGGCAAGAGAAAGATAAGTGAAATTTTTTGTTTTGAAAGCATGAACTTAAGTATGTTTGATAGATTTTGTCCTAGTCTGAAGGCTAGGACACAATTGAAAGAAAGCATTGATTTGAGTAAATTTAATGGAAATGAAGAAATATATATTATCCATATGCATAGAAAGCGTTTTTGGACTAATAAGTGGATGCAAGAACCTAGAAAGAATTTTTACAGATTATAGGTCCAACACTATGATCCTAGGGGAGGTTTACAGTACATAAAAGGTTGGGGAACATTTAAAAGAAAAAGAGGATTGACTTTGTGTTATAATTGCAAAAGGCCGTGACATCTTGCTAAGGAATGTCCTAAGGTAAGCCCTATTTGTCTTTGTTGTAAGGTTGTTGGTCATGAGGTTGAGGATTGTCCAAGGATTATTGCTAAAGTTGAAGGGATAAACATAAGACAAGAAAACTATTTAAAAAATCAAGATACTAAGGGCATGATAGAAAGTCATAAATAGAAAGGGCTAGAGGAATTTCAGACTATGTTATTACAGTTGAAAGAAACGATGGATGTTCATAAAGATGTCAGTTTACTAGAAATCCTGAAAGAAAAACAACGCATAAGTGCAAGAATAGAGGACTTCAACATAAACTGTGTCTTGGATGAAGAAACACAAGTGAACATTATGACAAAAGAAACATGGGAAATTTTGGGAAATCCTACTGTGGTACCTTTGTTGGAAAGGATAGGCTTGTTTAAGGAAAATATGATAACCTTATGTGGAAGAGTTACCACTGTACCTATTATTGTTCATGGAACATCGACTGAAGAAGAATTTGATTTCATTAGGTTTGTTAGGGACAACGCCCCTTTCCCATTGTTGTTAGGTAAGACTTGGATTGAGAAGGATCAGATCAGAAGGAAAGCAGAGGAATAAGCTATAGAAAAGAGAAAGAAATAATTAAGGTATTTCATAGCTAGGAAAATAGACCGACTAATAGAAGAACGAGAGGATAAGTCAAAGCAACAAAACAAAGTAACAACGCAGGAGGAACATAAAGCAAGATAATTAGCTATTAAGGTTGAAAGAATGCAAGAAGGCTTAAAGAACCTATCTATTCAAGAAAGAAGTATTCCCACTCAGGAAATGTTAAGAAAATGGATATTAGCTTCAGAATCCTTGAGGGCACCTCAACAGTGTGAAGCCACTATGTTAGGGGAAGATAAGAATAAAAATGGAAAGAGGATTCTAGAAACAATTAGAGAGACTCAGATAGGAGGAAAGAAGGCAAGGAAGCTCAATAAAAATAAATCTAAGTTGGAAAAGGTATAAGAACTTACAAAAACCATATGGAATACTTCCCAGACTAGAACCTTGCAGGAGGAAAGCTCGTAGGATTTTAACCTCGGTGGAACAACAGGTCCGCGTAGATTTAGACTTTGCCTTGGCGAAGTTAGATGACCGCTGGAGGTGCCCCGACTGTTAGAATGACACTCCAAAACGATTAGAAAATTATTTTATGAGCTTATGGATTTCTTTTGGACATTGAGACCATGCCATAACAGATAGATTTACATTGATGGAATCATTTCCTGTCCGTTGGAAGATCCATCACGATACCCTGCTTATTTAAGTCGTCGGTCATTGCGTTGGGACCACTTTTTGCTACCCTTGATTCACTGAGATAAGCAGAGAATTGTCCAAGTGTCGAGTTGTGCTATCAGAAACTAGACCCCGCCTATCCCTTTGTCTACTCCTCTTATCCGTTTGTCTACCCCTCCTATCTCTTAGAAGCTAGAATGTTGAGAGAACCTAGCGAATTGGATAAGTTTGTCGAGGAAGTTCTGAAGAAGCTCATGGCCGATAGACCGATATCTAAGGGTATTCAGGCGTTGTCGACTACAGGACTACAAGCGTCCCCTTTGACAAGATGTCATTCCACCCGTACCAACCCCGTAGATGAACAATGAAGTAAGCACCGTGGTGATCTTTCTAATGCGAAGCAGATCCTGTCAATCCTACATGAATATATTCTACCTCTGGCTGGCACTATTAACTACAACAATATCCCTCGATATTTTGAGTACTTCATGTTCACTGCATACATTCTGAAAGGAATTCACATAGTCGGGAGTCAGTTAGGAAAGATCCTGATGTTGAATCACATCGACTTCAACTTAGGAGTCCAGAATAACTATGTCATTTTGGCTCTTCACCGCTACTTAACGAAGACAACTAGAAAGAAACCTCACCTTTTCTCACAACCATGGATTAAAAGGTTGGCATAGTCCACCATGTTGAACATGATGAAGATATCGCATTTTGGCTGCCACCAAGAGGTTAACGCTTGCGATAAACTCCTTATGTCATGCTATCATGGAGGATACTTATGGCTCGACAAAAGGATTACTGTGGACCCAATGTTGATCGACTGGATCACAGGTTTAAGTGTAAAGGGTCATGACCCTCAATGGTTCTATCCAGAAAAGGCCTCAGACCGTTCATTAGCACATCACATCAAGGAAGCTTACAGAGAGGTAGAAAAAGGAAAGTGAGGTTACAAGGTTGCCTCTATACAGGATGGTGCAGTGCACCTTGTTACACCTCAAAATTACTCACTTCGATAGTGTCACAAGTGTCGTCATTACGAGTGTTGTAAGTGTCACATCTTGTCCACAAGTGTCACATCCTGACTATAAGTGTTGTAAGTGTCACAAATAGTATGCTGCCATATTGCCTATGTTGTTCCCCTAACGACATTACAAAGACACTTAAGACACCTCAAAGGATAGTTTGGAAGAAGGAAAATCACTTGGCAAGAAGTACAAGCCCTTTGCCATTGGAAAAATCACTAAAAAAATGATTTTTGGAGAGGAGCGCTCCCCTACCTACTGTTAGGGAGCATTGACACACCCTAGGCCTCTTTGGGGGAGTGCTTGAGCACCTTGTGCACTCTTATAGGGGAGAGCTACCTTCTTTTCAGAAAATTATGGGTTTGTTGAGGCAATTTAGGGAAGAATTCCTCAAATCTCGAAGGTAGTTGGATTCGAATAGATGGTCAAGGCATGATCTTAGGGGAGATCCTCAACTGAAGGAGAGGAATCTTCAAATCATCCCAAATATCTCTCAAGTGGTTGGGCCTCTCCAAGGTTATATAAGGAGGCCTTCTCATGGTGAAAGTCAGAATGGAGAATTGAGATTGATACCAAACTTATCATCCTATAAGTGGTATTGACAGAGAATGACAATTGAGAATTACATCAAACTTATGATCTCATGAGTGAGATGCCATCAAAGCAATCTGTGGAGATTGATTGAGCAAAGGGGTTGGACAAGGAGAACTAGAAGAGGTTGTTGCACCTTCATTCAAAGGATTGTAAGTACTTNAAGAGGTTGTTGCACCTTCATTCAAAGGATTGTAAGTACTTTTACTTGTTCTCATTAATATAATCAATGCTTGGCCTATTTCTTTCAAACTTGTACTTGTTCCATATAAGTTTGTCTACAGTAGATGTATCTATGATTGAGCTAATATCAGTAGAGTAGAAATTCCATTGTATCTTTGTTTGTTTTGCAGGACCTATCAAGGAGCTCAAGATTGAATCTCAGCCTGGACTTTGCAAGGACAAACGTCATTCATAAGGTACATATATTTCTCCTTCTCTTTCTTTCATTATCTTGATTAGATCTAAAAGGAAGTCAGTGTCCATGTTAAGCACCTTCTATCTTGGCCTTAGGAGTTTAGAGACCAAGAGGGAATCCACTTGTTCACAGGGGGATTCACTTTCAACACACTTCGCTTGCCAACTCTTACCTAGCAAGCTAGTGGGGAAGAACTACCCCACACAAGTCACCGTGTTTGTGGTGGACCTCACAAGAAAGTGTGTGGAGGGCATGTAGATGAACTAGGTGAACTACCTTGTCAATGAGTTCGAGAAGGATTTTCGCGAAGCCTAGGACTTAGGATATGAATTTCATTACAACTAGTTGATCATTTTGATCACATTTGTCGCTTGGAAAATGCCTGAAGGAACCACTTTTCCAGAGATCGAACCTTCAGATCCCTTTGCCGCTCCGTTTTACACCCTGTGGTATACCAACGACATGACGAAGAAGTGGCAGTCCAATGTCGTGTTTCATGGATACTATCAACAGTTGAAGGTCTCCATCGAATCATCCCTGCATATGACACCGCACACCCTGCATCAATACCGA
This sequence comes from Picea sitchensis, assembly GCA_010110895.2. Classification (NCBI taxonomy): domain Eukaryota; kingdom Viridiplantae; phylum Streptophyta; class Pinopsida; order Pinales; family Pinaceae; genus Picea; species Picea sitchensis. The sequence continues at coordinate 95,238 of SNQJ01S0028003.1, read as the reverse complement.
CCCATAGTGAAGTTTTGCGTTGATCCCCATTTCATTTACATCACCGCACGAAGAGATGAGCACCAGGAGGAATTACAGTCATACTACAAGCTAACAGATGAAAATACGGAGTAGATTACAAAGGAATTGCCATAGGAATTTCTTGTACACGTTTCCGATGTAGAATTATCTGACACTGACACCATATGAAGCTCGATAGTTACATGAGTTGAACATGTCGGATAGTCCAGTGGGATGAAGAAGCAGAAAAAGCAGGCTGAATTCCAGGACATAGAGAGTGATGAAGAGGATAACACTTATGGAGATAACAGATCTGTCTCACCAGGAGGAGGAGAAGATGAAGCAAAAGGACAGAGAGGAGGAGATGAAGGAGAAGAAGAGAAAGGAGGAGGGGAAGCTACACTACTTAAAGATCCCCCTATTGGGACAGTGACACCACAAAAGAGGAAAGTCTCTCCAAAGAAACCTTTAGCAAGGAAGAAGACGCACGCCAATAAGCCATAGTTGGAGGCCACTCTCACTAAGGATGACATCAGTCTGGTCCGCGGAGCTATGGAGGACGCTTATGAAGGCTTGTTGCAGAGATACAGAGAGAAGCAAGAGGATTTATATTGAAGGATTGAGAGGGAATTGAAGGAAGTGTAGCAAGATGATTTCTTGGTCCGCGTAGTACCTACCGTTCCGTCTGTGCCTTCCTCATCACAAACTGTAGAATTGGGGGATGAACCAGCCCAATTAAGAAAGCTTGTGGATGCAATAGAAGTTTGGTTTCAGAGATACCATGAAGAGAAGGAGAAGACTACAGAAGCCTTGTAAAAGGAGAATGATGAAGTCCTATAAAAATTATGAGCAGCGTAGGACAATGTAGTTTCCCATGAAAGTGAGAAAGAAGAGCTTCAGGCGAATCTCCAAGAGGAAAATTCCTAGCTACAAAGGGAAAAAGAGAAGCTTCTCGCAAATAAGGTTGTGGTCAAAGAAGAGGTAAGTAAATCATGTCGCTCCATGGAAGGCTTGGCACATGAGGAGAAAGAGGCGGTCAAAGATCAAGTATTGAAGCTCACAAAGACCCTCCAACAGCTTCAGTCTAGGATAACAGAATTGGAGGCCTGAACAATGTCGAGCACCCCACAGGTGGTGCGTGACCAGAGGGAGGAGACCGCTAAAAACACAGTATCAAGTATAAGAGCCCTCGCCTCAGAATGTAAACAGTTAAGTGATAGAAGCACCCAGACATATGAACGCCTCGTTGAGGATCCAGAGCTAAAGAAGCTAGAAGCATAGTTACAGGAGGCGCAACAACAAGCATTTTCATTGCAGGTGCAGATGAAGCTTCTCACAACAGTATAAAGGATGAAGATATCCCAGCACAATACAATAATAGATCACTTCCCTCTAGGGTAAGGTAATTGAAGTAACGCAGAAGCTACAACCTGTAAAGGATGAAGCTTGCAAGGTGATTGTTAGCGACATTTCTTGTCTTGGGCCTAAGAGCATCCAGGTCTGCAGGTTGCACGAGGAGCGCCCAAGCGTAGCACATAGAAGAAGTCCTGTTCAGACATAAAATCAAGTGAGCGGGCAAAATTATAGTGTCAACGGTCCTTATCCATCTACATGAGTAGATCAGCGGTTGGCGGGAAATCACAGATAGCAGAGTTGCATCGAGATTAGCGTAAACAGATCGCGCCCATATTGTATACATGGAAGAATAAAATCCGTCCATCCAAGGGATGCATGGTGCGAGATCTAGTCGCGTCGGCTTTTCGGCAGTCGCGAGTTCAAAGGGTGAAGTTTTTATGTCGTTGTACATTTCGAAACCCCGAACCCCGAAACGTCGAAAGCGCCCAAAGGCGGACCCACAATATCGAGGAGCAGCCTCAGCCGTCCATCCAAAGGGGACACCTGGTGGCCAATTGAGCCATCTCGGCGTTTCGTTCGTCGCGACCCCAAATCGCAAGGATCAGCTCCATCATTTTTTCGATGCGCGAGGTGACGGGAGCGTCCATGACTTGGGCCCACAATATCACCGAGTGAGTCAGGACCGTCAGATCTGAGAGGGACGCATGGCACCAGATTAATCCGTCTTGGCGTTTTTCTCATCGCGATTTCAAAAAGCAGGGATTAGGTCCTTCCCATTCGTGAATGCCAAAAGTGCCTTGGGAATAAGTACGTGGTCACAACCCGTGGTCACTTAGGGAAAGAAAGGAGCTGTATAAAGAAGGCCAAAGGCACCGAGTTTAGTTACAGAGGGGATCATCGCGATCTCCAGGTGCCATCGGATCCGATCTCAATTTTGTTTCTCGCTCAGAGTAAATGAAGGCAAGGAGGGGTGGTTGAAACCTCTCCTCATTCATTAGGTGCGAAGTATGGAGGGCCTGGCAAGCGGTCTTCTCGAGAGGGTCGTGTGTACCATTTCTTCCAAAAAATCCATGCTGAGTCTTCGACCAGCCGGAGGAGGTCTGCACATGCTAGCTCGACTCTTAATGGCTCAGCTACTTCCCTTGCAGGAGCCATGCGCAGTTAAGGTGGCGTCTGGCAAAGAATAGTCATCCGAATTTGGCCGAGGGGACACCAAATCTTGGGTGCATGATCAGCCAGAGTCTGCATGTGCAGACTGTCAGAATACATGCAGACACAATGTTTTTAATGCAGCGTCTTATTTTTGTTGCGATTGTTGTTTTTGAGTATATGTAGGCATTTTCACCATTTTTGTAAAGGATCGATGGTTGAGCTAGGCTCTCGATTGTAAAGTTTTGCTGCAGCACTGGTCGCTCTGGTTAATGTATAAGGCATTGGAGACTTCTTACTTTATGGATGTCAGCCTCTTTTTCCATCTCTTTGTCTACTGTGTTAGAACAACTCGGAATTGGAGGATCCAGTCGAGTTGCGCTATTGTAGGATGATGTAGGTTGGATCATTGCAACGGTCACAACGTTTCTAATCAGTTCTTGTGTTTTCTTAGCGCTGAAATGGCTTGGAATTGGAGGATCCAGTCGAGTCACCCCTCAACTCCTTGAAACTCTAGACCAAGAGGATCTTGGCTTCTGAGTTTTTCTTCCTCAAGCTTACGAAGGCCTATTGCCCGAGGCAGTCTTGCTCACCCTTCTCACAAGTCTTCCATCTACCACCCTTTGAGAAACCTATTGATGGAAGTTGGATCAAGAGCTCCCTTGCTTTCTACATACCAGACCCTGGTTCCTATGTCAATGTTGCTTTCCTGGGTCTCTTTCCATTTGACCACCCCCATTCATTAAATCGTGACATAAAAATTGATGGGCGCCGGGCTCTGCTCCTGCAAGCAATCCAGGAGTGACTTCCATCACCAACATTTCTAGTGCGATTGCCGGGGACGTAGTTGAAGATTTTCCCTGGGCAGAACGAAATTGAGCCTCTGATTCTGAAGGTGCATTAGACATCAGAGCCCTTCAATATTGCTACTATGCACCTGACGACTCCATTGTGGCGACTCCAAGGTTTCCACATCACTGTTTCAGCTGTGGCTACTGTTAGCACACCTGAAAGCTAACCCTAAGGAGCTTTCTCGAGAAGGTTTCAACAACTGCTTTCTCATCCTGAGAAGCTTCCTGGGGTAACAACAACGTTAGGATCTGGCCTTTGATGGTGAACAAGGACCAGACACATTCGAAGCTGCGCATATTTCACCTGGTGACTCCATGATTCAAGGATCGATTGGAAACTCCACTGGTTTGGAATGGAGAAAATCTTAGCTCGAAGGTTTTCTCCTTTTAATTTTTCTGCTATTCCTGGTTTTCCTAATGCTGTCCTTTCTCCGAATGAATGGGGAGATTATTTTCCCATATTTGGAAAATGTGAAAAGGACAACCCTTCTCAGCACCTCAGTGAGTTTCATGAACTCATGCATCAGTGGGAGATACATCATGAGGATGTATTATTGAAAATGTTAATGTTCTCGTTAGCAGGGGATGCTCGTAAATGGTATCATTATTTACCCCCTGCTAGCATTTCTTCACTCAGTGAATTCCATGCAGCCTTCACTGCCTATTGTCAAGAGTTTTATCCCTCTACGTAAGTTTGTCATAACTGTAGTGAGGGATACCACAACTCTATACCGAATGAAGTTGTTTCGGACGTAGGCTATGAGGATGATCCTGATGACCTGGGT
>SNQJ01S0028003.1:68509-91063 GCA_010110895.2 Picea sitchensis | reverse complement strand
CTCTGTATGAACTAGTGGTGCAGGCGATATTCCCCACTCCCCAGTGTGAAAAATTGGAATCTGAAGGCAGCAAAAAGGATTTTCCAGTCTTCGAGGCGGATGATATAAGAAACTCTTTTGAAGAGATTATTGAAGATTTTTTGGATGCGTTAGCATCTGCCCCCAATGAGCCTGTTGTCTTAGATTTAAACAAAGAAGCCATTGTGGAAGAGGATTGTTCTTTCTTCTTTCATGAGATTTCCTATGATGAATTTACATTTGGGATTGAAGAGAAGGATCGGGAGACCGTTCCCTTTTTACAAGATGGGGGAGTAAATGAAGAAGATGAGGAAGAACCAGAAGAGCAGCTAAGCGCACAATACTTTTCCTATCCAGAGCCAGTCAATGAGCATCCACCGCCCGAGATCAGTGACCCTACAAAATTTGTCCACTCACCTATGCTTGTCAGAGATATTCATCCACAGGTGGACAACTGTGTAGCACAGGCGACTGTTTGTCGCCAATTTTCCGAAATTTTCCACTCATTCTATGACCCTGTCAGCAAGTACATGGAGTGGCATTTCCCCTATTCCTTGGAGCCGCCCTATTTCATCTCAACTCCAGCTTGTAAGGAGGAGTTGAAGAGTGTAACCGTTCTGCTATCATGGTTACACCATCTGCTAATGATCATTGACAAAAGGAAGGAGCTTCTATCCAGGAAGCTACTTGAATGGCTATGGTGGAAATCAGCTTTCACCTAGCCCCATGTAAAGTGTTTTGTTAGTTTAGGATTGTATATAAATAAGCTCCTTTGAGCATGTATCTTTATTTTGTTGATTTTATTTTTCGGCTTGTATTTTCAGCAGCGGGATGTTTTGAGCCTGACTCCATAACCCAACAACAAGGAACTGAAGCTACAGAATGAGTTCTTAGAGCATCACAGGGACGAATCATCCTCCATGGAGCCTAATGTTAGCGACATTTATTGTCTTGGGCCTAAGAACATCTAGGTCTGCAGGTTGCACGAGGAGCGCCCAAGCACAACGCATAGAAGAAGTCCTATTCAGACTTAAAATCAAGCGAGCGGGCAAAATTATAGTGTCAATGATCCTTATCCATCCACATGAGTAGATCAATGGTTGGCAGGAAATCGCAAATAGCAGAGTTGCGTCGAGATTAGCGCAAATAGATCACGCCCATATTGTATACAGGGAAGAATAACAACCATCCATCCAAGGGACGCATGGCGTGAGATCTAGTCGCGTCGGCTTTTCGGCAGTCGCAAGTTCAAAGGGTGAAGTTTTTATGTCGTTGTACATTTTGAAACCCCGAAACGCCAAAAGCGCCCAAAGGCAGGCCCACAATATCGAGGAGAACCATCAACCGTCCATCCAAAGGGGACACTTGGCGACCAATTGAGCCATCTCAGTGTTTCCTCCATCGTGACCCCAAACCGCAAGGAGCAACTCTGTCATTTTCCCGATGCGCGAGGTGATGGGAGCATCCATGACTCAGGCCCACAATATCACCGAGTGAGTCAGGACCGTCAAATCTGGAAGGGACACATGGCACCACATTAAGCCGTCTCGGTGTTTCGCTCATCGTGATTTCAAAAAGTAGGGATTATCTCCTTCCCATTCGCGAATGCCGAAAGCGCCTTGGGAATAAGCATGTGGTCACAACCCGTGGTCACTTAGGGAAAGAAAGGAGCTGTATAAAGAAGGCCAAAGGCGTCGAATTTAGCTACAGAGGGGATCATCGCGATCTCCAGGCGCCATCGGATCCAATCTCAATACTGTTTCTCGCTCGGAGTAAATGAAGGCAAGGAGGGGTGGTTGAAACCTCTCTTCATTCATTAGGTGTGAAGTATGGAGGGCCTGGAAAGCGATCTGCTCGAGAGGGTCCTGTGTACCATTTCTTCCAAAAAATCCATGCCGAGTCTTCGACCAACTGGAGGAGGTTTGCACACGCTAGCTCGGCTCTTAATGGCTCAGCTACTTCCCTTGCAGGAGCCATGCGCAGTTAAGGTGGCATCTGACAAAGAATAGCCATCCGAATTTGGCTGAGAGGACACCAAATCTTGGGTGCACGATCGGCCAGAGTTTGCATGCGCAGACTGTTAGAATACATGCAGACGCAATGTTTTTAATGCAATGTCTTACTTTTTCTGCGGTTGTTGTTTTTGAGTATATGTAGGCATTTTCACCATTTTTGTAAAGGATTGATGGTTGAGCTAGGCTCCCGATTGTAAAGTTTTGATGCAGCGCTGGTCGCTCTGGTTAATGTATAAGGTATTGGAGACTTCTTACTTTATGGATATCAACCTCTTTTTCCATCTCTTTGTCTACTGTGTTAGAACATCTCGGAATTGGAGGATCCGGTTGAGTTGCGCTGTTGTAGGATGATGTAGGTTGGATCATTGCAACAATCACAGCGTTTCTAATCAGTTCTTGTGTTTTCTTAGCGCTGAAATGGATTGGAATTGGAGGATCTAGTCAAGTCACCCCTCAGCTCCTTGAAACTCTGGACCAAGAGGATCTTGGCTTCTGAGTTTTTCTTCCTCAAGCTTCCGAAGGCCTGTTGCCCGAGGCAGTCTTTCTCACCCTTCTCACAAGTCTTCCATCTACCACCCTTTGAGAAACCTACTGAAGAAAGTTGGATCAAGACCTCCCTTGCTTTCTACATACCAGACCCTGGTTCCTGTGTCAATGCTGCTTTCCTGGGTCTCTTTCCATTTGACCACCCCCTTTCATTAAATCGTGACATAAAAACTGATGGGCGTCGGGCTCTGCTCTTGCAAGCAATCCAAGAGTGAATTCCGTCGCCAATAGTGTTCAAAGAGATTAATGGACAAGGCTCACAACTTGATGAAGTAGTCGCAGCAGTAGAATAATGCCTGGAAGGGCCTGTTATAGAGCAGATAGTCCAAGAGCTCATTGAGAAGGAGGCTCATGCGAGGCAGCAAGTCGAGTCATCTCAAGTTAATATCGAGGCTTTCGAAGCAGCATTGTATGGACTTGAGTGACTTGGGATGAGTCAAAAGCGAGTGTTGGGGGCTTGTTGGCCCTCAACCAATTTTTGTGGAAAATTTGGTTAGTTTTGGCCCACTTTTGGACTTTGACATGATGGTCAAAGAAGGAGAACCCAAGCGGAGTTGAGATAGTGGATCTCACCGATTTTGAGGGTTATGTGGACCCAGTAAAAGTTACTATAGGGTTTTTGTAATGAGTTATGGGATGTCAGTCCATGGGGTTTTCCCATGTTTAGGCCTTATTGTAAGGGTTTGTAAAATATAAATAAAGAAGGATGTATTATAGAAGTAGCTAAGTGCACGTATTTAGAGTTTCTTTGTGCAAAGGAATGTATGTGCGTTAAGGCTTTGTCCAATTGTTATTTCAAGAGTTATTGCTATTTTATAAAGAATCTATGCATGCATTGCTATAATGTAAAGGTTTAAAACATACAATTCTCAATTTTTTCCAAAAATTCCTTGGGATGCAACCAATTGAAACCCTCCTCATCTGAGAAGGCTAGTTTGAACCCTACAATTAGATCCCATCCGTTGCTTGTGGAGCCTGATTATTTTCCTGTTTCATAGGTCTTTGTTTTCAGCCGTGTTTATACCCCATGAAGCTTGTACACCCCTCCACGTGGGGGGGTTGCAGGGGGGATTTCCTCCCCTATGGGGTTCGAGGGAAAGCGGGCCCCAGATAGGGGTTCAGGGGATAGCGTTCACGATGGGGGTACGGGGATGAAGCACCCGAAAGAAAAATTGCCTTGTAAATGTATATTGTAATTTCATAGTAAATCTGGATCGTTCATTATAAGGTCACATATTTGACGGTAGAAGTTATGTTAGGTTTGTTTTCCCTAGAAATAAACCCTCTTTTACAAGGAAATTGTATTTCTGCTATGCATCATGGAAAATATTGTATTTTGAGAGAGGATACTTTGAGAGAAAGAAGAGGAATTTACAACGGATGTGATGTAGGTTGTATCCCTTCATTTGTTGGATAATAAAAAGGAAGGACTTGACAATTTCTCTGGTGGGCGTATCCCACACTGGGTGAACCACATATATCTGTGTCTCTATTGTATTGTGTATCTTATGTGTGTTATTTCCGCATTTGTTTTTATTTTATTGCTCCACGATCCTGTTTTTATAACACCATCACTTTCTTCAAGTAGGACACATGAATGACTAGGTGGAGCTTGGGACAGTTGCGTCTCACAATCCCTCCCTAGTAGTGCGCTTTGTGGGCATGTGAATCAGGTGATACCTGAGGAGGGGTCCTATGGGGGTGCCAGGATTGACCCCCCTGGCTACGCGAAGCATTTGGGGCAACACCCTGAAATTTGTTTTTGGTGGTTTTTGCTATTTTAGCATTTTTTACTATTTTTAGCATTATTCTAAATCGATCCTAGATTAAGGGATTAGGGTTTTGGTAGTTGTGGAATACCTAATTTTTTTTATATATTGTATTGTGAATGGTGAAATTAATGAAATGGAGAGTTGATAGGTGTGGCACCAAGGAAGGTTGGTTTTGTCCCAGTTAAGGGTTTCCAGCATAAATATTTGTGTACTTTGTTTATGAGCCATTGATTAATTTATGTTTTTCTTAAGAATATGTATGCATTGCCTTACTTCACATGTTTACAACTTATAGATAAACCTATTGATTCATATGATTTTGAGCCAACATCAAATTATCATTAAGGGTACAAATAATTTAAGCATAGGTTGTTAGGGTGTTATCCACCTCTTGAAACTTAAAGAGGCTTGGTAAGTATGAGATCATTGATGAAGGAAGTTTTCTTTAGATTGCCTCAAAGGGGGTCATTTTAGTAGTGCTATGATAAGTAGTATTGTACCACCATTCCTCTAGGGGTAATCAGTGGACCCATTAGGCTTTCCATTATGAAGAAAAGCCACGTAAATAAGCTTCCAAAAATTTGTTGACTACTTTTGTCTAGCCATATGTTTGGGGGTGTGATCCAAAATGGATCCAAGAACCAAAATGCGTCCAGGAAGGCCTAAAAATCGAAGTTCTTAGAATCAGAGAAACCAGCTCCATTGCGTCTATCTCGTCACGCTGATTTCAACCATATAATGTTTTCCTCAAATGAACACCATATGAGAAAGTTATCACGTTCTAACCGAAATCCCAAACATGCAAAATGTCAACTTGGTCAAAGTAAACATTGACGTCAGCGGGTATGAAAGGTGACGTCAGCATGATGTTAGCAGGTAAAACAGGTGATGTCATCATGATGTCATGATGATGTCATCATTCTGAAGTGGCATCACTAGGAGGTGACACATGTCACTCATTTTTTTTCACTTTTAGGCTGAGTTGGCATTGTACGGATTTGACACATGTCACTGTACGGATGACACATGTCAGTTCGTATAGTGACGTGGCCCAATGACAAGTGGAAACTTGGCTGTACGGATGATAGTTGGGCATATGGCAGTCTGACGTGGCAGGTGACTGGATTGTATGGAGGATGATGTGGCAATATGAACTGACATGTGGTAGTACAGTTGGCTGACATGGAAGTGACATGTGGCATATGACTAAGTAGTGATTGGGCAGGTGACTGGGATGTTGCATCAGCAGTATGGGCCAATCCCAGGGTGAAACGTGGCTTAATCATAGAGTGCCACGTGGCACCCCAGATTTTCCTAAGTTTGGTTGGGTAAAAAATTTGATATGGGTCGAGGCATTCGAACCCCGGACCTCACGGGATATGCAACAAATTAGTAACCAATGATGGACCATTCAGACTAACGGTGGTGCTTGTTCCATAAACGATGCATATGGTATAAATGTTGCATGTGGTGCATTGTGGGGGATAAGCCCCGATCAGCGGGGGCCAACCACATCCGACTAGGGCATACGACCAAGGCCTAACGACCATATATGGCGTGTGGAGGGATAAGGGCGCAACAATATGGCCAAGCGCATACGACCAGGAGACAAGATCGGGGGGCTAAGGACCAACGCCAACTAGCCCAGGGCCATATGGAGGGCACGCTTGCGACCAAGGGCCCAAAATTTGGGGGTTGTGCCCTGTTTATGCACATTTTTTGGGTTTTTCAACCATAGGTTATGAATTTTAGTGATTTTTCAGCCTGTTTTGGGAGATTTTGGCCATTATTAGAGGATCTAGAGCTCTTTTTTAGGCTAGATATTGGGAGGAAGTTGGGAGGATGTTACCAACTTGAAACCTATATAGAACGAAGGTTCTTGGAAGCCTTAGAGAGGTTCAAATAAGGAGAAATGTTGAGGAATTTGACAGTCAAAGCCATTTTTATGCAGAGAAGCCATTGAGGAGAGCAACTTTGCGGGCCATTTCTAGGAGCTTTGTTAATCTGTTTTAAGTTCTGTCAGTTGTGTTGGATTCTTGAGATTAGGAAGAACACAGCCAGATCAGTTTGTAATCCATTTGAAACTTTTTTTTAATGTAATTTTGAAGCTTTGAAGAGAAATAAGAAATCCTCACCCATTGAGACAAAGGCCCAGAGACGTAGGCGATATTGCCAAAATCCATTAACAAATTTGTTTTTATTGTTTGTTGATTCTTTGTGTTCATTTCCAAATCTATATATCTTCTTATGACTGCTATGTCAAATATTTAATTCTTCCTCTTTCTTCAAATTCCTAAATGGTTAATGAACTCATGCTTTAAAAACTTAACCGTAGTCTTTAAAAGATCTTTTCGGATCAGGGTTATAAGTAGTGTTGAGATTCGATTGGGTACCTTGAAGATGAAACAAATCTTGCCAAAAATTTCTAGTGAAAGTGGGTTCATGATCAATCACAATGGATATAGGCATGCCATGTAGTTTTAAGATATTGTCCATGAATACATATGCTATTGTGGAGGCCTTGAATTGGTGTTGTAAGACAGATAAGTGAGCATATTTAGAAAAACAACTAGAAACTACCATGATCACTAATTTGTTGACTAATTTTGGTAACGCCGCAATGAAATCCATAGAAATGTCACCCTAGATGGTGGTGGAAAGAATGTGTAAGGTTTGTAATGTTCCTAGAGGCCTTACTATTTCCCCTTTGTGCCATTTGCAAGCATCACATTCTATCACAAAGGTGAAGATGTCCTTCTGCATTCCTTCCCAAAAGAATGAATTCTTAATAATGTCATATGTTTTCTAAAACCCAGAATGACCCATTGTGGGAGAGGAGTGTAATTCATATAAAAAATTGGATTTAAATGAGGAATCTCGAACCAAAAAATATGGCCTTTATAGTGGAGCTCATCACCCTACCAAGTCTAACCTAGGTGTGCTTGTGGGTTAACTTGTAGCTAGTGTATCATGTGCATGATATTGGCATTTACTGACCATTCTTGTCATACCGCCTATAGCCAATTGGGCACTAGGAAAGATAAGGAAAATAGGGACCCTTCCTCCTCATACTTCCTAGACAGAGAATCAACCACCACATTTTCATTTCCCTTTTTGTAGATAATCTCATAGTCATATCCTAAGATTTTTATGACCCACTTTTGTTTCTTTTGGGAGGACAACCTCTATTCTAGTAAATGTTTCAATCTATGATGATTTGTTTTAATTTGGAAATGATGTCTCAACAAGTAAGGATGTCACATATCAATTGCATGAATAATATCCAACATTTCCTTATCACATGTGGATTTGTTCAAGTTTCTATCAAATAATTACCTGCTAGTGAAGGTAAGTAGGTGTCCCTCTTGAATTAACACAACCCCAATCCCTTTTCCCAAGGCATCACATTTCAAAACAAAATACTTATTGAAGTCCAGTGTTGACGATTAAAATCGCAACAAGGATTTCACCCGTAAAGTATTTCTAAAGCCTATTAAATATAAGCTAATAATATAAATATAATACTGGTAGGTGGGACCCCCTTGTTGGTTGAAGGATCAGATCTAGGTATTGATTGATGTTTTAATGTTGTTCAACACCACTTACAGGATTGAGAATGATTGATGGTCAATATTGATTCTATTCACAACAGATGGATAAGGGATAATACATGTTGTTTTCTTGCTCTAGACTCGAATGACATAATGGCTTATGATATCTATTGTTACCTTGCTATTTATCCCTGGATTTATTACTCGTGACACCTGCAAAAGTTACATGCCAGTAACAACAAATAAAAGGAAATTGAGATGAGATAAGGCAATATAAACAAAGAATGTAATAGAAAGGAACTGGTCTGTACTAACATATTACACTATATGCATTTAAATGATCGGTGTAAATCTTAGCTAACAAACAATAGTTATGTGATTTATTGAGTTACATGGAAATATAGTTGATATATATTACTGTATAGTTGAAAATAGTAATATGTGATGTGGGTGGTGCTCTTGGCAATTAAGTATTGTTGGTTTCAGTGCATGGTTCAATTGGATGATTTGTTGGATTAGTGGCTAGCGCGTACTAAGGAATTAAATGATTTTGAGCATGGAGGTGACGTGCATTTACTACACGTCACTCCTACTCCTTCCATCAGCCGCCACCCTAGTCAGGCTATTGTTCAACTGGGTTTTGTTGTGGTTAGGCTCCGACTTTCAAGCAGAGGGAGAACCGCTCGACCAATTTATGTTTTTAAGGTGCTTTTGATTACATGTATGTTTTTTTTTTTTTCCCATCCTTGAGTCTGCTTTGGTTATGAAATAGATATTGGCTCAGACGTATGGGTTTATGCTTTCCTTAAGTATGGAACTGTGTGAAATTGTGGTTTTTTTTGGAATGAATGGTTGATGGATTTCTTTGCAATAATGTTTGAATTCACAATGTCATTGGTCATCCTGAGCGTTAGCAGCCATAAAGGCTCTCTGTCATCTCTGTTGGTTTTAGTTGGAGGGTTTTGTTTGGTCTTGAGTGGCTGGCTATCTTCATGCATTTGTATCACCATACCAAGTCTTTGGATTTTATAGGGTTTAATGGGTTGGAAGCGCTTTATGTCACCGCGCATTATTCACTTGGGTATTAGGTTGTTCATGCTACTAATGGTCGCGTAGTGGGTTATATTGCTTCTTCTCAGCTCTGTTTTATCTCAAAGTTGTTAGTTGGTTGGCTAGGAGAGCCACAAGGGTTATACCCTGCCTATGCTAAGTATCGTCACAGGACCAAAGTGGAGCCTTGCCCCTCTGTTCATAGCTTCTCCTGTCACGGGATTTGTCACCCTATCCACGAAGTCAATTGTTGTTTTCTCTGTGTGTGCACCGTTGGTCTCAGATTTTTTCACCATTAAGAGCAGTCGACTCTAGTATTCCTGTGTTGGTCCACATAGCAAACCCTTGACTCCCCAAGTTAGAGTGTTGATAGAGAAGACCGTTATGGTCGGGTGGGTATACTATTGGTTGTTATGGATTGGTGATGTATTGTCGACAGAGTTGATTTCTGCCTCACCCCGTTGATTATGTGACAATGTTGTAAGTTTTGGTATCTAGTCACTGCATTTGTTATTATAATTGAATGGATAATCTCAGCATGGTTAATTGGATGATTTGCTAAATCGAATACACAGTCGTTGTCCTTGTGATTTTTGAATTGATAACCCAACACTATTTTTAATTGATTAAGTCACAACATTGTGCGTGAATGCATGGGTATGTGTGGCGTTCTTACATCATGTTAGGTCGAGTTGTTGATTATTATGACTAAGTGTTTTAATTTCTATGAGAGTATTGCAATCGTGGTGATTATGATTTGGCCATCCACTGTGTATTCTATGGATATTTCTGGTTGTGCCCTCAGAGATAGTCATGGAGTTTTTAAACACGGTTTGGTTGCAATTTTATCATTTATGGGATGAGATCAGGTTTACTGTTTCTACCTCGCTATATTTATTGATAGCCCAGAATTACGGTTGTTTAGATTCAGAATGATTGAACCTATACATAAATAGTATACATTTTGTCGAATGGTCTGTGTATTTCAAGCATAGTATGAGTTGAAATGATGGTCGTTGTCGGTGTGTTTTAAATGGCAAGTCAGGGTCCTTGAAATTAAAATATTGATGGTTTTTTAGTGATTGCCCACTGTGTTCAATTGATGGATACCATGCATTATTTCAGAGATCAACGCAGTTTCTATGTCAGTGTGGTCTCGTTACAATTTAAGTGTAAGTGAAATGGAAGAGAGATTGAGCATGATTTTTTGAGTCTGTTCTTGATGATTGAAGTAATACATGGACAGTAATGGAGGTTTTGATGAAACAAAATGGAACAAGTGATTGTGTGTTCATTTAGAAATTGTTTTAAACGTTAACTGGGACATTTGGTAAGGAACAAAACTCTTAAGAGTTGTTGTAGAAGGCATATTCTCTTGTTTTGATGACGCTGGGTTAATGATCCAATTGTGAACAATGAGCAAGTAATACACAAAATTGATTGAGTTATACACAATGATTTTTAAATTGAGCACAATGATTATTTGATATAAAATGATTTTATGGATTACTTAATTAAACTTTATGAATAATACTCGCTCTCTTTCCCTACCATTATTTCTCTTTTCACTAATTACACCCCCCTCACCTTCCCACATCCATTTCTCACTCCCTATTCTTTAAATTTAATTACAGTTAAGAGAATTCTATATTGAAATAGTTTGAAATCACAACTTCGTGATTGGAACATCATTTTATGATTCTTAGGTTCATGTTACGGTTGATTGTTTGTTGTCTTTGAGAAATAATCATGATCCTTTTCCCCCTTATTTTTTCATTTTTCGCTCAATACAAGCCCCTTGCATATCCCAGAACCTTTGTTCACCCCCTGCTCATCGACAATAGTGAAACAATTTATATGGATAGGATTGCATGAGTTTGATATGTTGCTGAGCCAAAATCTATTTCATATTTTTAAAAGAGTTGTCATGTATGGTTGTTAAAGGAACCATCTGCTGATAAATTATGCACGTAGGAATGAGTTATTCAAATAAAAGGCTGAAAATCGAGGCCTATTATGCCCGTGACAAAGAGAAATCCGCTACTGCCCCTTCCGCATCTTCAGATAATTCTGATAAATCTGTGTCCGCCCACATGCATTAGAAGGACGATTGCTCTCATATGATCAACAAGATGAGGCTTAAAGATTCAACATAGCCTAAGGCAGGTGTAGACGGACTAAAATATAATAGCATCAACAAGGGAAAGATTGCCTCACAAACTGGAAAATATGGATTTTAATTTTTTTTATTGTTGATGATAGTTGACTTCAGATTTTCGTATGGCATGCTTTTGGATATGTTGGTAACATATTTTGGAAATAATTACAAATATTATTGAGATAAATTGTCAAATGTTAATATGATGATGGGAGTCTCAAGGAGGGTTGTTTTTCTTAATTAACTAGTATGTTATGATTGTTAAGAGATAAATGGGAGTCACAAAGGGTCCCACCTAGTAGTTATTATTTATTTAAAACCCTTATTATGATTTATTACTCTCCCCCCCACCCCCTTAACTAAAGGTTGGTTGAGTTTTTAGTAACTTAACTAATGAGGTGGTTCAACTACATCAACCAATTCTAATTTTATTAAAGGCAAAAGGAAAGGGAGGAACAAGAGGAGGATAGAAGGAGAAGCATACTAAGGTTTTCTCTTTGAGTTTATGTTGAGATAGTTCAATTTTCATTCATTCCTTAATTTATCACAAGCCTAATTATCTCTTATGATAGCAAGGTCTTATTGTAGACAACAACATTCAGGGCTAAATTACATCATTCAGACACTTGTTTTTCAGAGGTGTTGATCTATCTTTGATAGTCTGTGTAGACTTGTCTATTTGTGAATTAGTTTTCATGACTGACAAAGGCTATTGTGTAGAGTCGAGTGGGAAAAAATATGTGGCAAGCTGATCCAAATTTTAGAGTTTAGTTTTGATTTTCTATCAGAGGTCCTTTTGTATGTTCCAACGGGGATGTCTAAGTTTGACTTTGGTCCGAAATTTTTGTATGAGATTTTGTAAAGAAAATGACTCTTTGGTGAATTAGAATGAAATAAAGGATTTCTTTATGTCTCATCTGTCTTGATTATCATCTTGGTGTCTTACTTTTGTCTTTACACTTTTTTTCAGCAACTATTCTATTTAGAAAATCATATTAAAATGAATTTTCCAGCAAGCTTTTAATTGTGAAAAGACTAGCCTAAGCACTTGTAATGGATACTTGTGAGATATGATTTTATTTTTGATTGCTATAAACCCAGGGTGACATTCCCATCTATTTTTTTTTATCCAAGTAGAATATGAAAATGCTTAAGTAAGATCATTTCATATATTTTCCTCAACATTTATTTGGCGACCATACTGGGGAGATCTTCGATATCACTCTGGTTAATTTTTATACTTGATTTTCATCGATACATCTATTTTTCTGATATTGATTCTTTGACTATTTTATTTCTTAATGACTATGCATGTTGCAAGGCAACTCAATATTGAGCCCGATCTTCGAGATCAGACCAGAATTGCTTTGAATCTGTTTAATACCATTTCAGACACTACCAATACCTGTGTTGAGCTTAACCAGCCTTGGGCAACAATTGAACAAGATATTAGTGCACAAGAACGTTGGGAAGCTAGACGTAGAAAGCCTAGAATCAGCATTAGCTTCCTTGTTTCTTCAGTCTTGGCCTTTCTTTCATGTCCTTAGACTCTCGTACTTCTAGAAGAAGAAGAGGCTTATCATGAAGAATCAATCCTATTGTTGAAATAGGAAGAAGTAACATTATGTTATTTTCCCAACAAAGTGCTATAAGGATAACTTTGTCTGATTCATCCAGTTCGTCTTTCTTTCCCTTGTCTATCATCCACAAGATGGAATCTAGTGGTGGATCTGGCGGCACTGGAGGTGCTTCGTCCTATCCGTATTCATCTTCGTCAGTGATTGGTAGCTTATATAGCCACCATGTCCATGTCCAATCTACCAAAAATCCCACCAAAATCATTAAAAAGTATGGCCTTTTTCAGTTTGAAGAAGACAAAACAACCACACTGTGGCACGTGTCCTCTCCTCTTAACCTAACACCTTCTACTAGGCCACTTCCTAAATTTAAAGAGCATCTTCCTAGGTTTTCAGGAAATAACACTATCACTACAAACAAACACCTGGTGGCATTTTCTAATGCTTGTCATAACATAGGAGCTAATGACAATGATACTTGCATGCGCCTATTCATAAATTCCTTGGAAGGAAAGGTTGTGGCTGACTTCTTTGACCTTCCTCCTAATTAGATTCTATCTACTTGGGAGGAGTTAATCTATTGGTTCAGATCCACTTATGGGCAATTTAAAAGCCCAATTGAGAAGTAATGAGAGTATAATAACGTTACCTATCAGGATGGTGAGACCATCAAGTCTTTCAACTTTTGTTTCACCAAGTTATACAATCAAATCCCTGAACTTATTCAGCCTTAGAACCAAGCCTTTGTCATGCATTACTACAATTCATTTCCTTCCCCCTACCGCCATAGGCTTGAGGAAAAAACCATTGATAATCTTGGTTCCGCTCTGCATACTTGTTCAGAGTATGAAGAACATATTGAAAGAACTGGTCTTCCTCAGGGAGAGTTGGTTAGGAAAATAGACATGTCTTCCCTCTTATAGCTAATCCAATATATGAACAATCATATGATAGCGTTCGAGTGAAAAGAAAATGTCTCCCCTCTCATTCCTGGAGCTTCATCCTCTTTTGTACCCCCCTTTGGAAATCCGGTGGAAAGTGATTTTCAACCTAAGCCTATCTTGCCTTGAAGTTGGTGTAACTTCTGCGAGGAACACCACAAGGAAACCACATGTGAGGTAAGGAAGAGTGCTAAAGATAATATCTTTGGTAAGAGACCATAAGCTACTATCATTTTCCTAGATTTTGCATAGCCAGAAGACGTCATGGTCATCAACACTAGGAACAAAGCCTATGCTCCCAAGGGAAAATTTGAGCCTCCCCGCAGTTATTCTAGACCGACCTCGTCCTCACCCACTGCTACTGTCCAGGTTCCTAAAGTTCATGAGAGTAAAGGAATTACTCCCCCCCTCCCCGCTTCCAAATACAATATCTTGATCAGTTGGTCAACATTAAAGAAGATGCAACCCTTCTAGACATGGTTGTCGTCCCTGAACAACAGATGCATCTGAAACAATTCATGGAAGGAAAAGCTTCCATTGTAGCCAATATTTATGGAGAGGTAAACAAATAATATTCATCTGTAAATAAAGTAGGTGTACATAAATTTAGATACCTTGTAGAAAAAACCCCCTTTTTATATTTCTGTAAATATTATGGATTAAATTGCCCATTGTTGCCTCATTGATGGCGGTTTAGGCCCAAGTGTGATGCCAAAGACTATTATGGAAGAGCTAGGCATGTCTTGTACAAATGAAAATGCCAGAAGCATGCTATCCTATAATAGTCTACAACAAACAACCATAGTTGAGATTAAAGATGTGACCTTAGTTTTGTGCGCTCATCCTAAAATAAGGACAACCCTCAAAATTCAGGTAATTGATATTCCAGTAAGAAATTACTCAATCATCTTAGGAAGAGATTGACAAGCCTTAACAGGTGGATACCTCTCACTCGACATAACACATTTATCCATTCCTCGGAACAAAAAAAACATTATAGTCCTTAGAGAAGAGAGGATATCACCTTACGTAGAGATTGTCCCATAGCCTAACGTAAACTACATCGAAGAGGACCTAGGAGTGTATTCCATCTTTATTGAGGAGGATAACATTCCCATGGAAAAAATTGATTTAGATGATGGTATGTGGCACATGCACTTTGATGGTTCATGCTCAAATGAAGGTAACACATATGACATTATCTTGATTTCTCCTGTAGTAAAAATCCATAACTTTTTGTACAGGTTGGAGTTCACTTGCACTAACAATGTCACTGAATTTGAAGCTTTATCATTAGGCATTGAGAATGCCTATAATCTTGGTTGTGGTCACCTTTCAGTTTTCAAGGATTCCAAACTTGTTGTGAATCTTGTACGTAAACTTTACTCTCCTAGAAACAAGTTGATGAAACGATACACCCAAAATGTTTGGGCGCTTATCTCAAACCTTTATCTTTCAACGTCACTCAAGTTAGGAGGTTGTTAAACTCGATGGTTGATCGGTTAGCTTTTTTTTCAGCCTCTCCTAATCGGAAACTTCTGCTACACAGACCTAACTGTACTTTCCACTCTCTGTATCGACCACATATCCCCGACAATATAGAATCTTGGTAGGTCTTCCCTAACAATGAGAGCATTTGTGATTTTATTCAAAATGAACCTTTTAAGCCTAAGGAGATTATATCCATAGAAGATAACAAGATTCTTAAAGGCTTGACTCCTCTAGAGAGTTCATTTTCTTCGAGTGATGTAGGCAGCAAGGAGAAACAAAAAGAAGAGGAGTTGAAAAGAAAGGTGGGTGAAACCATCTCCTTGAACATTGGCACACCCAAGACTCCAAATAATGTTAAAATAGGTGCCAAATGTTCAGATGAAGAGAAAGTGATGTTTGCCAAGTTGCTTGGTGAATTTCAAGATGTTTTTTCTTTGTTTTATGAGGATCTTCATGGTTTTGATCCTGGTCTTATACAACATGCCATTCCCATTAAAGAAGGCGTAAAACCAGTCAGGCAAAAAAAAATACATATCAACCCTGTGCTAGAAGCAACTATTCGAAAGGAGATGGAAAACATCTTGAAGGCTGGGATCATCTTTCCGGTCAAGTATTCTGAATGGGTTTCAAATTTGGTTCATGTTCGGAAAACAACTAGTCATATCAGATTATGCGTTGATTTTTGCACATTAAATCGAGCTAGTATAAAAGATCACTTCCCTCTCCCTAATATGGAAATGATTTTGCAGCAAGTTGCAGGGTCACAAATGATGTCCTTACTTCATGGTTTTCCGGTTACAACCAAATCAAAGTAAAAAGGGAAGATAAATATAAAACCACCTTTATTACTCGTTGGGGTACCTTTGCTTATGAACGTATGCCTTTTGGGTTATCTAATGCAGGTGCCACCTTCCAAAGAGATATGAAAATATATTTTGACGATTTGATCGGTAAGATCATTCAGATCTACCTTGATGACTTAACGGTGTAATCTAAAATTCGATCAGATCATTTTGTTCATCTGAGAAAATTTCTCATGCGATGTAGGAAATTTGACATTTTTCTAAATCCTTCCAAGTCCATTTTTGGCGTTACCGAGGGTAAGCTCCTTGGACACATCATCTCTGATTAGGGAATAAGCATTGATCCTGAAAGGATTTCCGCTATCCTTAATATACCTACTCCCACTTCCAAGAAGGAGGTCCAAGCTTTTATGGGGGTTATTAACTTTGTCTGTAGGTTTGTTCCAGAGTTTTCTCTGATGGTCAAGCCAATTCATAATTTGCTTAAGCAAGATCGTTCTTTTTCTTGGACAGATGATGTCAAAAATTCTTTTGAAGGGATTAAGAAAGCGATCCATTCCACACCATTTTTGGCGAAGTTGGATTTTGAGAAGGAATTCATGATATATACTAATTCCACTAAGGAGGTAGTTTCTATTGTCCTCATGCAAAATGATGACCAAGGAAATGAAAAACCAGTGGCTTACATGAGTCAAATTTTGTCTAATGATGAATTTAAATATTCTTTTATTGAAAAACATGCTTTCACTCTTGTTAAGGATGTTGAAAAGTTTCACCACTTCATTTTAGGTAAGCATACATTGGTAAAGGTCCCTTTACCTGCTGTCAAGTTTTTTCTCAAATAAACTTATCTTTCAAGAAAGCTTTCACATTGGCTTGCCAAGATCCATGAGCATGATTTGAATATCGTGACTTCTACCACTATCAAGGGACGTGACCTAGCCCTTCACTTGGCTCAACATGCTGAGAATGGTGAAGACATTGATGAAGAAGATAGTTCCCTTTCATCTCTCTTTTACATTGATGATCAGATCCTCCCTGTGTCTAAACAACCCTGGTACAAGAATTTGGTTTATTATTTACAGAACCAAAGGAGAAGACTCCATCTTGAATCTGCAAGATATGTCATTATAGGGGACTTCTTATTTCGAAGATCGGTTGACGGTGTGCTGCTTCGTTGTGTAAACAATGAAGATGCATATAAACTATTGCAAGAAGCTCATGGTTCTTCAAATTATGTCATTCATGTAGGAGGTCATTTTTCGGCAAAAACCACCGCTTTCAAGATTATTAGAAAAGGATATTATTGGCCTTCAATCTTTTGTGACTTTTATGTTTTTTTGAGATCTTGTGACAAGTGCCAAAAATTTGTTGGGAAAGAACGCCTTTCAGTCATGCCATTACAACCTATCCTACCAAACTTTCCCTTTTCAAAGTGGGGACAGGATTTTATTAGTCTTATTAATCCTCCTTCTTCAGCTGGACAAATTTTCATTTTTAAAGCTACAGACTATTTTACGAAATGGGATGAAGTTGTCCCACTTAAGCATTCCACAAATGATCAAGTAATTTCTTTCCTTGAAACTAACATTTTTTCCAGATTTGGTCTTCCATTGGAAATTATTACAAACAATGGTCCTGCTTTCATTTTTTCTAAGATGACTCAATTCTTAACTAAATTGGGGGTTAAAAATTTCACCTCGTCATCTTATTATCCCCAAGGAAATGGGCAGGCTGCATCTACAAACAAAAATCTGGTAAGAATCGTCAAAAGGATCATCGAAGACAAGCCTCGTCAGTGGCACACTCTCCTCACTTACGCCCTCTGGGAAAATCGAACTACCGCCAAGGTAAGCACTGGTTTCACTCCTTTCCAGCTTTTTTATGGCCAAGAATCCCTCCTGCCAACTGAGCTGGAACTTTCTTCCTTAAGGTTGATGCTACAAATCGAAGAATTAAATTCTTCAGATGTTTCACAACGGATAAACACGCTACTAGATTTGGAAGAGAAAATGAGGTTTGCTTTGGATAACATTAAAAGGAGACAGAAAACTGTTAATAAGTATTTTAACAAGAGTGTCAAGACTGTCAAGTTTAAGGTCCATTAAAAAGTTTTGCTATGGGATTCAGCTCACGCTAATAGGGGAAGACATTCAAAATTTCAAAAATTATGGTTGGGTCCTTTCAAGATCGATTTTGTCTTAGGTAACTATTATTACATTCTAAAAGATTTACAGGAGCAGTTGTTTTCCTACAACACTAACAATTCTCACCTGAAGCATTATGTGGAACCAACTTGAAAATACCTAACATTGTTTGAATTTTTCTGTATTTTAGTAGTCTAGCTCTGCTTTCATTTTTTTGCTATTTTTTTTTCTATTTACAGTAGTTGATTTATGTTTTCTGTTTTAAATATTTCTTACTGCTTTTACATTTCTGTCACTTTATTCGTACTATTTTAATGTTTTGCGATTTTATTCGGTTAGGATTTTTATTGCTTTGCCATCTTTTTAATTGATTTTGAGCCGAGAATAAGATGTTGGATCAGTTCTACCATAGTGACACTCTTGCAAGATATTGTTAGTCAATAACAATCACGCTTACACAACTATTACAATGTTTCCCTGAAGACATACTTGGATTTGTTATCTGCGTTCACTGTTGGATTGGTTATCTCCCGCTTCTTCTTTCCATTTCTTCATTCATTTGAGAAATAAAAGAGCAGGTCCATTAATTTTTCTCCTTGGAACAAGAGTCGAATTTGGTTGAATGATTATGCATACAGGGATAAACCCCCTCATACTTAACATTTTTCATGAATTATTCCCAAATTCTCGGTCATTTTTCCATTAAATCCGCTCACTTCCCTCTGTTGCATAATTATTATAGTTATATCTTCTAAATTTACTATTCTGGTCTGCAAAACCATGAGCTCTGAGTTCTAAATCTGTTGAAAAAAAAAATCCCGGAGTCGCCAGTGTGTTGACAATTAAAATCGCAACGAGTATTTCACCCACAAAGTATTGCTAAAGCCTATTAACTATAAGATGATGATATATATATATATATAATACTGGTAGGTGGGACCCCCTTGTTGGTTGGAGGATCATATCTAGGTCTTGATTGATGTTTTACTGTTGTTCGACATCACTTACATGATTGAGAACGATTGATGATCAATATTGATTCTATTCATGATAGATGGATAAGGGATAATACATGTTGTTTTCTTGCTCTAGACTCGAATGACAAAATGGCTTATGATATATGTTGTTACCTTGATATTTATCCCTGGATTTATTACTCGTGACACCTGCAAAAGATACATGTTAGTAACAAAAAATAAAGGGAAATTGAGAGGAGATCAGGCAATATAAACAAATAATGTAAAACAAAGGAACTGGTCTATACTAACATATTACACTATATGCATTTAAATGCTCATTGTAAATCTTAACTAGTAAACATAGCTATGTGATTTATTGAGTTACATGGAAATATATTTGATATATATTATTGTATAGTTGAAAATAGTAATATGTGATGTGGGTGGCGCTCTTGACAATTAAGGATTGTTGGTTTCAGTGCATGGTTAAATTGGATGATTTGTTGGATTAGTGGTTGGTGCGTACTAAGGAATTAAATGAGTTTGAGCATGGAGATGATGCACATTTACTGCACATCACTCCTACTCCTTCCATCAGCCGCCACCCTAGTCGGGCTATTGTTCAACTGGGTTTTGTTGTGGTTAGTCTCCGACTTTCAAGCAGAGGGAGAATCACTCAGCCAATTCGTGTTTTTAAGGTGCTTTTGATTACATGTATGTTCTTTTTTTTCCATCCATGAGTCTGCTCTGGTTATGAAATAGATATTGGCTCGAACGTATGGGTTTGTGCTTTCCTTAAGTATGGAAACTGTGTGAAATTGTGATTTTTTTTGGAATGAATCGTTGATGGATTTCTCTACAATAATGTTTGAAGTCATAGTGTTATTGGTTGTCCTGAGTGTTAGCAGCCATAAAGGCTCTATGTCATCCCTGTTGGTTTTAGTTGGAGGGTTTCGTTTGGTCTTGAGTGGTTGGTTGTCTTCAAGAATCCGTATCACCATACACAGTCTTTGGCTTTTATGGGGTTTAATGGGTTGGAAGCACTTTGTGTCACCACACATTATTCACTTGGGTATTGGGTTGTTCATGCTACTAATGGTCATGCAATGGGTTATATTGCTTCTTCTCATCTCTGTTTTATCCCAGCGTTGTTAGTTAGTTGGCTAGGAGAGCCACGAGGGTTATACCCTTCCTATGCTAAGTATCGTTACATGACCAAAGTGGAGCCTTGCCCCTCTGTTCACAGCTTCTCCTGTCATGGGATTTTTCACCCTGTCCATGAAGTCAATTGTGGTTTTCCTTATGTGTGCACCGTTGGTCTTAGAGGTTTTCACCATTAAGAGGAGTCGACTCTAGTATTCTTGTGTTGGTCCACAGAGAAAACCCTTGACTCCTCAAGTCCGAGTGTTGATAGAGAAGACCATTATGGCATGTCAAGTATATTATTGGTTGTTATGGATTGGTGATGTATTGTCGACATAGTTGATTTCTGGCTCGCCCCGTTGATTATGTGACAGTGTTGTTAGTTTCGGTATCTAGTCACTGCATTTGTTATTATAATTGAATGGATAATCTCATCATGGTTAATTGCATGATTTGCTAAATCGAATACATAGTCGTTGTCCTTGTGATTTTTGAATTGATAACACAACATTGTTTTAATTGATTAAGTCACAACATTGTGCATGAATGCATGGGTATGTGTGGCATTCCTACAACATGTTAGGTCGAGTTGTTGATAATTATGACTGAGTGTTTTAATTGCTAAGGGAGTATTTCAATCGTGGTGATTATGGTTTGGCCATCGATTGTGTATGCTATGGATATTTCTGGTTGTTCCCTTAGAGATAGTCACATAGTTTTTAAACATGGTTTGGTTGCAATTTGATCATTTATGGGATGAGATCAGGTTTATTGTTGCTACCTAACTATATTTATTGATAGCCCAACATTACGGTTGTTTAGATTTAGAATGATTGAACCTGTACAGAAATGGAATGTGTTTTGTTGAATGGTTTGTGTATTCCAAGCATAGTATGAGTTGAAATGATGGTCAATGTCAGTGTGTTTTAAATGGAAAGTCATGGTCCTTGAAATTAAAATATTGATGGTTCTTTATTGATTGCCCACCATGTATAATTGATGGATACCATGCATTATTTCAGAGATCAACACGGTTTCTGTGTCAGTGTGGTCTCATTACAATTTAAGTGTAAGTAGAATGGAAGAGAGATCGAGCATGATTTTTTGAGTTTGTTCTTGATGATTGAAGTAATACATGGACAATAATGGAGGTTTGATGAAACAAAATGGAACAAGTGATTATGTGTTCATTTATAAATTGTTTTAAACATTAACTGGGACATTTGGTAAGGAACGAAACTCTTACGGGTTGTTGTAGAAGGCATATTCTCTTTTTTTGATGACGTTCGGTTAATGATCTAATTGTGAATAGTGAGCAAGTAATACACAAAATTGATTGAGTTATACACAGTGATTGTTAAATTGAGCACAATGATTATTTTATATAGAATGATTTTATGGATTACTTAATTAAAATTTATGAACAATACCCTCTCTCTTTCCCTACTATTATTTCACTTTTCGCTAATTACACCCCCCTCACCTTCCCACATCCGTTTCTCACTCCCTGTTCTTAAAATTTAATTACATTTAAGAGAATTATATATTGAAACAGTTTGAAATCACAACTTCAAGATTGGAACATCGTTTTATGATTCTTAGGTTTATGTTACAGTTGATTGTCTGTTGTCTTTGAGCAGTAATCATGATCCTTTTTTCCCATCATTTGATCATTTTTCGTTCAATACAAACCCCTCGCATATCCCACAACCTTTGTTCACCCCTTTCTCATCGACAACAGTGAAACAATTTATATGGATTGGATTGCATGAGTCTAATATGTTGTTGAGCCAAAATCTATTTCATATTTTTAAAAGAGTTGTCATGTCGGTTGTTAAAGGAACTATCCGTTGATCAATTATGCATACAGGAATGAGTTATTCAAATAAAAGGCTAAAAACTAAGGCCTATTACTCCCCTAACAAAGAGAAATTTGCTACTGCCCTTTCCACATCTTCAGATAATTATGATAAATCTGTGTTCGCCCACATGCATTGGAAGGACGATTTCTCTCATATGATCAACAATATGAGGCTTAAAGATTCCACACAACCTAAGGCAGGTCCAGAAGAACTAAAATATAACAACATCAACAAGGGAAAGATTGCCTCACAAACTGGAAAATATGGATTTTAAGTTTTTTATTGTTGATGATAGTTGACTTCATATTTTCGTATGGCGTGCTTTTGGATATGTTGGTAACATATTTTGGAAATAATTGCAAATATTATTGAGATAAAATGTCAAATTTTAATATGATGATGGAAGTCACAAGGAGGGGTGTTTTGCTTAATTAACTAGTATGTTATGATTGTTAAGAGCTAAATGGGAGTCACAAGGGATCCCACTTACTAGTTATTATTTATTTAAAACCCTTATTATG
>SNQJ01S0028003.1:48381-68432 GCA_010110895.2 Picea sitchensis | reverse complement strand
ATTCTAATTTTCTTAAAGGAAAAAGGAAAGGGAGGAACAGGAGGAGGATAGAAAGAGAAGCATACTAAGGTTTTCTCTTTGAGTTTATGTTGAGATAG
The DNA here is from genome assembly GCA_010110895.2 of Picea sitchensis. Taxonomy (NCBI): domain Eukaryota; kingdom Viridiplantae; phylum Streptophyta; class Pinopsida; order Pinales; family Pinaceae; genus Picea; species Picea sitchensis. Next base: position 68,334 of record SNQJ01S0028003.1, on the reverse strand, counting down.
TTCAGTTTTCATTCATTCCTTAATTTATCACAATCCTAATTCTCTTTTATGATAATAGGGTCTTATTGTAGACAACAACATTCAGGGTTGAATTACATCATTCAGACACTTGTTTTTCAAAGGTGCTGATCTATCTTTGATAGTCTGTGTAGACTTGTTTGTTAGTGAATTAGTTTTCATGACTGACAAAGGCTATTGTGCATAGTCGAGTGGGCAACAATCTGTAGCATGTTGATCCAACTTTTAGAGTTTAGTTTTGATTTTCTGTCAGAGGTCCTTTTGTATGTTCCATCGGGGATGTCTAAGTTTGACTTTGGTCCAAAATTTCTGTATGAGATTTTGTAAAGAAAATTGCTCTTTGGTGAATTGGAATGAAATAAAGGATTTATTTATGTATCATCTGTATTGATTATCATCTTGGTCTCTTACTTCTGTCTTTACACTTGTTTTCAACAACTATTATATTCAGAAAATCATATTAAAATGAATTTTCCAGCAAGCTTTTAATTGTGAAAAGACTAGCCTAAGCACTTGTAATGGATACTTGTGAGTTAGGATTTTATTTTTGATGGCTATAAACCTAGGGTGGCATTCCCATCTATTTTTCTTTAGCCAAGCAGAATCTGAAAATGATTGAATAAGATCATTTCATATATTTTCCTCAACATCGGGCAGGGTAATGACTAGTGTGGTAAGAAAATCTTATTTAGCCACCTTATTCCAATTGAAGGCATTGTTTTTTATTAGGGTGGTGAGATGAGAGAAAGTTTTACCATATTTATGGATAAACTTATTGTAGTAACATGTGAGGCCAAGAAATATGTGAAAACTTTTGAGGCTCTTGGGATGATGCTAGTCTTTCATTGCCTTTATTTTCTTAGGATCAACATGCACACCTACCCCACTAATAATGTGTCCCAATTATTCAACATCTAAAGCACCAAAAACACATTTAGGATGCTTTAGGAATATATGGTGATTATAGAGGATTTGTAAGACTTGATCCACATGTTCCAAATGCGCCACCCAAGTTTTGTTGTAGACCAAGATATCATCAAAGAAAACCAAGACAAAATGACATAGAGGGGTCTTAAAGATGCAGTCCATGAGGATCTAGAAGGAGGAAGGTGAAATGAAAACACCAAAAGGAATCACTGAAAATTCGTATTGATCTTCATGAGTGCAAGAAGTAGTTTTTGGAATATCAACTTCATTCCTGCAAATTTGGTGATAATCATAGTGAAGATCTAGTTTGATGAAGAATTGTGCTCCATGTAACTCATCTAAAAGATCATTAATGAATGGAATGGGAAATTTATCTTTGAATATCAATTTGTTAAGAGCTTGAAAATCAGGACACATGCACCAAGTGCCTTCTTTTTAAAAAAAACATGATAACCAAAGAAGAGTAGGGGATAGTACTAGGATAGACGATACCTACAACTAATATCTCCTATACAATCTTTTCAATTTCATTCTTTTTGGAAAAAAAGGATGATGATATGGGTGCGCATTGGGTGGTAGGCTACCAAAAAGGAGTGGGATGTTGTGATCATGCTCTCCATATGAAGGTGGTAATCCTTGGGAGTGTTTAATGACTAGTTGGTGTTTGTCCAATACTAATTGAAAATTTGGATGAATTAGATAAGTAGCATCCTCAAAGGATCGCATAACATGGGATTATACAATAATGCTAGAATGACACTTTTTCAGAAGCTTTTCCATATGGTGGGAGTTGATGACTTGTGGAGAACCTACTTTGATACCTTTGAGCACGTAGGAATTGTCATACTTATGAAAACTCTTGTGTAATTATATGAAATCCATGGTGATGGATCCTAAATCTATTAACCATTCAACACCCAAAACAATATCACAACCATTGATTTCAATGGAAAACATGTGATTTTTCAAGGAATACTTTTCGATTTGAAGTTTTACATTTTCACATCGACCACCACATTTCATATATCCCCTAATAGAAACCATAACCTGAAATTTGTTATCAACATGGATATAACAATGTGCTTCTTGGACAATGTGTTGATGAATGAAATTATGGGTGGTGTTGTTGTCTATTAGGACAATGACCTTCCTCTACTTGATATATTTGACCAACTTTAATGTTTGAGGAAAATAAGTACATGTCAAAGCATGAAGGGATATTTGGGGTTCTTCATTGGATTGGTTAGGAAGAGGAACTTCCTTACTTATGGGAGTGACTTCCTCCTAATTCCCTCCATCAACTTCATAATCAATAATGTACTCAAAACTGGCCATAAATAATTTGTGTTTCATAAAAAATGTAGTAGAGACCCTTTGCTAGATGTTTCTTCATTTCAACTCGTGTCAACTTGTAGACTTTGAGGGGTGGGGTAGTCTATTGAGGAGCCACCACATTTTGAGGGGACTTGGAAAAAAATGGGGGCATTTGGATTGAGTGGACTTCAACCAAGGGTAGATCATCTCTATGTGGGCTTGGATTTTCTCTTTAAGACCACTGATAAAACATTGCTTGAAAAATTCATTAGTTAAATTTTCTTTTCTAATAGACAAATGTTCAAAAGCATCAATGTAGTCTTCCACCATGCTATTTTGGAAAAAATTGGTAAGCTAGCCTAGAAAATTTGTCTCCTGGATAAAGTGAGCAAACAAGGATTTCACAAACTACTTCCATGTAGAGACCCTTGGAAATGAGTTCTTATGCCATTTCCACCACTTCCAATGTTCCCTATCCAAATAGAGCACACCTATTCAAATTTTCAGCAGGCCATTTTCTATGGCACGAAGGGAAACATAGTGTTGCATTGGTCAAACCAAATAGTTGGATTTGACCCATCAAACTTATTTAGATAAATTTTAGGAAAGTAAGGCATTAGATTGTGGGAATGATAAGAAAATCAGAAGTCATAATTGGGTCCACATTTTCCCTCAATGTTCTTACCCTTATGGGATTGTTCACCACAAACATTGTCACCCTCCTTCAACTTACCCTCCATATTTTCAATCTGATCAAAACATAGGCTGACTTGTGAAGTGAGGGAAGATATACCAGTTTCCATTTTTGGGGAGAGAGACCCAACCATTTGATTTACTTCATCCATGATTCACATGCTACAAGTGTTTGTCATGGGACAACTAGGTACATTTTATATGTTAGCTAAGAGCTATCCCAACATGATAAGTGTCTCAAGTGGAAGATGTTGAGAGGGGCCACCAACAATGATACAAATGGGTCCATAAAAAAATGGGTTACTACAGAGTGACACTATGAAGACAAGCATTGTGCAAACAATCTTTTGAACCAAGTCTTCTACAATGGTGTAGGAAGGCCCCAAATTTTTTTGTTTTTATTTTTATTTTTATTTTTATTTTTAACGAAGGTGGACTATTACTCCCCTCTAACTATTACTACATAGATGAAATTCCAAAATTCTTGATATTGAAAATTGCGTAAGAATTTTGTTTCTTGTATTGTAGAGGCTAAGGTTTGCAATAAGAGGCTAGGGTTTGTAGGGTCCTGATGAAAAAGGAGTGTCAAGTGATATAGCCTTCTGACATACCAAAGGGTTTCCAAAAATAGTACTAAGATAAATATTCATGGCACCAACAAAATGGGATATACCATACCCTTGGTCATACTACCCAATTCCTTAGTACGCGAGAGACATCTCCCTAAGTGTCGTTCTTGATGTTCTATAGAAATAGGATGGTTGATAGGATTATGTAAGTTTGTTTTTAGATCACCTAGGGGGATTTTGATATACTTGGAGGTAAATGGAAGAAAATTTCATATATAGGTGTTTTCTAAAGTAGTAATACTCAAAGAGGTACCAATAGAGGTTACAAGGGTGCCCAACCAAGTGACTCCTCTGGCATTTTATGCATGTATTCTTCCCAACCACAAGTTACCTACTAAATGAAAAATCTCAGTGTTATTTAAAACTTATCTCTAGCCTATTACTTTTTTCTAAAATTTGAGAGTGTATTGGTACATGAAAGTTCTCTAATACCACTTTTGGTTTTCTGTGTTATCTAAAGAAGTATATTTAGAGAAAAACAGATGGAATATGGTTACGGAAGAAAATAAACATATCAAGATAGATATAAATATAGATTCAGAGAGTAAATTAACATAACCAAAATTGGAAATGAACAACAATAAGAAAATATTTATTGATATTAAGAACTAGATGCAATGTTCTCTTGCCTCTTCGAGGGGAAAACCTCCAACAAGAGAAGAGATCCAAATATAATAATATTTACTTGACAACCAATTGCATAGCTTCTAGTACTATATATAGTTTCTAAATTGACCAAAACCTTAACCACCTAGTGGACATACATAAATGAGGCCTTAACCACTAACTAGTGAATCTTCTTTAATGAGGCCACTCACATTTATTGATATCACATTGTACTATCTCATGGGGACTTATTTAACAAATATGACCCTTGATACATTGATTAACAATCTATTCCACTAACTAGGGAAGTTAGGGTGGGACCCTAACATAATAACATGCAACCCAATATAAGTTGAAGAAGTATTTAACACAAGCCCAAAAAATTCCACCTCATGAATACATGAACTATAAACATTCTTAAAAAATATACTTTCTTTTCCTAAGGAAAACCTTGTAGGATACTGCATCTTCCTTAGACTATTCGAATGGAAAGTAACTCAATCAAAAGCAACAATAGCAACTAGTAACCCTTAGAAACTAAACTAGATTTTAACCAATGACCTATGGCCTCCCCATCGGCAACATTCCTTGGGAAGATGGTTTAAATAATTGAGATAACCCTTGAGGATCTTTAAAAATGCACTATTCTATGGATCATGGATTTTATGCACCCTATGGAATTCCATGATGCTACATTCATTGAAAACAATATCTTCCTCAAAATTATCACCTAGCTAAATAGGAATTCACTCATAGTGTTGTGATGAATTCCATAATCTATGTAAGGAATTTGTCATGGACAAAAAGTGTACCAATGATGATATGCTTTGTGATCTCGTTTTTCAATGAAGATAGTTTCTATCAAGTTTAGGTATTCTCTTGGTGTAATATATGCTACANAAGCAACAATAGCAACTAGTAACCCTTAGAAACTAAACTAGATTTTAACCAATGACCTATGGCCTCCCCATCGGCAACATTCCTTGGGAAGATGGTTTAAATAATTGAGATAACCCTTGAGGATCTTTAAAAATGCACTATTCTATGGATCATGGATTTTATGCACCCTATGGAATTCCATGATGCTACATTCATTGAAAACAATATCTTCCTCAAAATTATCACCTAGCTAAATAGGAATTCACTCATAGTGTTGTGATGAATTCCATAATCTATGTAAGGAATTTGTCATGGACAAAAAGTGTACCAATGATGATATGCTTTGTGATCTCGTTTTTCAATGAAGATAGTTTCTATCAAGTTTAGGTATTCTCTTGGTGTAATATATGCTACACTGAATTCTCTAATCAAATAGGGGAAGTGGATAATTGCATGTATTTGTAATGGGAGAAGCCTTTTGGATGAAAGAAGGATATACAAAACTTATAATGACTTGAGATTATGCTTACTGTTGATGATAAAAATCACAATGAGGATTTTTCCCGCAAAGTATTTCTAAAGCCTTTTGTTATAAGCTAACGAGATATATAATACTAGTAGGTGGGATCCCCTTGCAGATTGGGAGATCAGATCTGGTTCTTGTTTCATGTTTATGCTGTTGCTCGACACTGCTTACAAGGTTCTACATGATTGATGAAATCTTGGTTTTATTGGCAATGGATAATGCCTATTATGTGTTGTTTCTAATTGCTCTAAGCTCTAAATTCCATATTGTGTGAATGGATCATATCCACTGTTATCACATTGTTATTAGCGCCATGATCTGTTACATGTTGCACCTGCAAAAAGCACATGTTAGTCATGACAAAAGATAAAAGAAATATGGAACAAATCCAATGGAAAAAGGCTATCCTGTAATATGCTATGCTATGATACATTATATGCAAATGAATTTAAAAGGATTTTTGTTAGTCCTAGCTAAAAAAGTTAGTGGCTATAAAATTTATTGAGTTTTATGAAAAAATGGTTGATATGCATTATGGTATAGTTGGAAATGGTTAAATGTGATATGGGTGGCGCATTTGACAAGTGATGGATGTTAAGTTCGATGCATAGATTAATTAAGCGGATTAATGGAAGGTTGGCTGCCGTGTACTAAGGAATTGAATGAGCAGAGGATGGAGGCGATGTGCATTTACTGCACGTCACTCCATATCCCTTGCACTGGCCATCACCCTAGCTTGGCTATTTTTCAATTGTGCTCGTTGTGGTTAAGCTCTGATTTTCGAGCAAGGGAAGAACCACTCAACCAAGCTCACGTTTTTAAGGCTTTTGGTTACATGTATGTCTTTTTCGCCATCCATGAACACGCTATGGTTATGAAATAGATATTGTCTCGGTGATGTATGGGTTTGTGCTTTTCTTAAGGATGGAAACTGTGTGAACTTGTGATATTTCTCTAGAATGGATGGTTTGTGTGGTTTTCATTACAATGATGACTGAAGTCACAGTTTCATTTATCATTTTGAGTGATAGAATCCATGAAGGCTCTCTGTCGTCCTTATTGGTTTGGGTTGAAGGGTTTCATTCAGTCCAGATTGGTTGGCTATCTCCACACTTTTCTTGTCACCATACCTAGTCATTTTGTTGATTATGGGGTTGTTAGGTTTGAACCACCTTGTGTCACTACGTATCATTTCACCTGGGTATGGGTTTGTTCATGCTACTGATATTTGCGTAGTGGGTTATGATGGATATTATACCAAGGGGCTTGCTTAAGTTTGATTGTTATTTCTTGGCTCTGTTGTATCTCAACATTCTTTGGGTTGATTGGGAAAACCATGGGGGTTATACCCTGCATGTTCTCAGTGTTACTAAGGACCAAAATGAAGCCTCTGCTCCTCTGTTCATAGTCTCTCCTATCTCATCAACTGTTACCCTGTCTGTGAAGTTATTGGTGGTATGGCTTGTGTGTCCACCGTATGGTCTTGGAGCTTCTCACCCTCTGTTGGGGGTCAAATCTAGTCTCCCTGTGTTGGTCGACAGAGAAAACCCTTGATTACTTAAAGCCCGGTTTTAATAAATGGATCCCATTATATCCTTGCAGGTATATTGTTGATTGTTATGAGTTGGTGGGATATCGTTGACGGTGGTTGATTGTTGGCTCGTCTTTGTTGATTATGGTGACAATGGTTTTGGTTATTGGTATTTAGTCACTGCATTGGTTATTATAATAGTCGAATCGATAGCTCAGCATAGTAAATTGGTTGATCTGTGAAATGGGATTGAATACACAGTCATTGTCTCTTCTATTGTAATTATTGAATTGTTAACCCAACATTAGTTTATAATTGATTAAGTCACAACGATGCTCTGTGCATGATGTATTGGTATGTGTGGGCTTCCTACAACATGTTTAAGTTGAAGTGATGGTTGTTCTTACTGTGTGCTTTAATTCCCAATTGGGAGTATTGCAATTTAAAAATCACGATAGTCGCAGATTGGTTGTCCACTGCATATGTTATGGATATCGTTTGGTCACACCATCAAAGATGCGCATGTGTTTTTAAACAGTATGGTTTTGTTGCAATTTAATTGATTTAAGAAATGGCATTGGGCATATTGTTGTTCCCTCCTTGTATTGGATTGATAGCTCGACATCGTTTGATGTTTGGTTTCAGCGTAATTAGACATGTACAGTCACAAAAATGCTCGTGCGTTTTGTTGAATGGTCTGTGTATCCCACAACATCGTATGAGTTGAAATGGTGATTTTTGTTAATATGTGTTTAAATGGAAAGTCATGATTATTGAAAATTGAAATATTGATGATTGTGTTTGACTGTCCACTGTGTATGTTTGATGAATATCATGCATTGTAGCAAAGATAGGCATGGGTTCTGTGACAGTATGGTCTCCTTACAATTTAATTGTTAAATGAAATTGAGGGATGAAATCGGGCATGTTTTTTTGTCTGTGTTTGAGTGAGGAAATAATTCATGGATAGTGGTTGATGTTTTGATGTTGAACGGAGTGGAAGTAAGTGATTGTGTGTTCATTTGGAAAATTCTTAAAATAGTAAATGGGACAAATGAGAAGAAACATAACTCTTCTACATGTTGTTGTGGAAGGAATATTGTCTTGTTTTGATGACACTGTGTTAAATATTTAATTGTGAACAATGAGCAAGTTAATACACAGAATAAATTGAATTATACACAATAGTTGTTTAATTGATCACATTGACTATTTGATTGGTACTGGATCTTTTGTGTTTCATATAAAATGGTTTTATGAATTACTTAATTAATTTTATGAACAATATCTACTCTCTTTCCCTACCATTATTTCACTTTTCGCTAATTACAATCCCCTTGCCTTTCCATATAAATTTTTCACTCCCTGTTCCTCAAATTTAATTACAATTAAGAGAATTATGTATTGTAGCAGTTTGAAATCACATTTTCTTCGATGGATTACAGTGACATGTTCCTTGGTTTAAATTACAATTGATTGTGTGTTGTCTGTGAACAGTAACCATGATTCTTTTCCCCCTCATTTTAACATTTTTATCTCAATATAAACCCCTCGCATATCCCAGAACCTTTTGTTCACCCCGTGTTCATTGACAACAATTAAACAATTTTTATAGATTGGATTGCATGAGTCTGATATGTTGCTGAGCCAAAATTTATTCCATATTTTAAAAAGAGTTTTCATGTATGGATGCTAAAGGAACTACTTGCTAATCAATCATGCATACAGGAATGAGATTTTTCAACCGAGGTAGTCATGGCAGAGGTAACCGAGGAAGAGGTAATTGGAATAGGGGCCCAGGAAGGCCAATATTCTCCATTCACTTTGATGTTGACTCTCAAGAGTTAGGTCAGCTTTTTCAGGTTGGGTTTTTCAATTGGATTGGGAAAGGAATGGTCCAACCTAGGCCTAAAAGGAGTCCCTTCCAAGCTCAAAAATCCCCTAGGATTCCCGTGCCCCTTCACATCTCACTGTAACCCAAGGTTCTCGAAAACGACGGATGGCAAGAGATTGTCCACCCGATAGTCTCCCAACATCATGGCTGGCCCAATTTGTCTTTACCTGCTCCCACACCTATCAATCAGATTGTCCAAGATTCCCCTGTCCACTCACCAGTTTAGTCCTCACATGCTAGAAAAAGGTTGAAAACCGAGGCCCACCATGCCCCTGACAAAGGAAAAGCCATTGTTTCCCCTTCCTCACCCTCCAAAGGCTCTAATAAATCTGTGTCCTCCCAGATGCATTTGAGGGACGATTGTTCTCATGTGATCAACGAGATTAGGCCTAAAGGCTTAGCACAGCCAAAGGAAGATTCAGAGAGATCAAGGGGTGACAACAAAAACAAGGGAAATATTGCATCTCAGAGTGGAAAATATGGTTTTTGAGTTTTTATTTTATTTATTGTTGATGACAATTGACTTCAAAAGTTTTGGACAACATGTTTTTTTTTTGGATATATGAGTACTATATTTTTTTAAATAATTTCAAATATCAATGAGATAAATTGTCAAACATGAATGTAATGATGGGAGTCACAAGGAGGGATGTTTTGTTTAATTGACTAAGTTATGATATGATTGTTAAGAGATAAAAGGGAGTCACAAGGGGTCCCACCTAGTAGTTATTATTTATTTAAAACCTTTATTATGATTTATTACTTTTCCCCCTAACTAAAAAGTTGGTTGAGTTTTAGTTAACTTAACTAATGAAGTAGTTCAACTACTTCAACCAATTCTAATTTGCTTAAAAGAAAAATGAAAGGGAGGAACAAAGAAAGAAGATAGAAGGAGAAGCATACCAAGGTTTGTTCTTTGAGTTTGTGTTGAGATAGTTCAGTTTTCATTCATTCCTTAATTTATCACAAGCATAATTCTTTTTTATGATAGCAGGGTCTTATTGTAGACAACAAGATTCAGGGTTGAATTACATCATTCAGACACTTGTTTTTCAGAGGTGTTGATCTATCTTTGATAGTCTGTGTAGAATTGTCTATTTGTGAATTAGTTTTCATGACTAACAAAGGCTATTGTGTAGAGTCGAGTGGGAAACAATTTGTGGCAAGTTGATCCAGCTTTTAGAGTTCAGTTTTCTATTTTCTATCAGAGGTCCTTTTGTATGTTTCATCGGGGACGTCTAAGTTTGACTTTGGTCCAAAAATTCTTCACTAAATTTTGTAAAAAGGATGACTCTTTGATGAATTGGAATGAAATCGAGGATTCATTTATGTCTCATCTGTCTTGATTATCGACTTGGTGTCTTTACTTCTGTCTTTACATTTATTTCAGAAACTGCTATATTCAGAAAATCATATAAATAATGAATTTTCCAGCAAGATTTTATTTATAAAAAGACTATCCTAAGAACTTGTAAGTTAGGATATTAATTTTGATGGCTATAAACATAGGGTGATATTCCCTTATATTTTTCTTTAGCCAAGCAAAATCTGAAAATGCTTGAGTAATATCATTCCATATATTTTCCTCAACATTTATTTGGCGACCATACTAAGGAGATCTTCAATATCTCTCTGGTTAATTTTTATGTTTGATTACATCGAATACATCTATTTTTCTGATATTGATTCTTTGACTGTTTATTTCTTAATGATTGTGCCTATTGCAAGGCAACCCAATATTGAGCCTGGTCTTCAAGATTAGACCAGCATTGCTTTAAATTTATTTAACACCATTTTAGACATTGCCAATACTCATGCTGAGCTTAATAATACATGGGAGGCAATTGAACCAGATATTAGTTCCCAAGAACATTGGGAAGCTAGACGTAGACAACCTATAAATCAGCAGTAACCTTCTTGTTCCTTCAGTTTTGGCCTTTCTTTCATGTCCTTAGACTCTAGGGTTTCTAGAAGAAGAAGAGGCTTATCACCCGAAATTAATCCTATTGCTAAAATAGGAAGAAGGAACGTTGTGTTATCTACCCAACAAAGTGCTCTAAAGAGAACATTGTTTGATTCTTCAAGTTCGTCTTTTTATCATTCACCTATTATCCACAAGATGGCATCTAGTGGTGGATTTGGTGGCACTCGAAGTGCTTCCTCCTCTCACTCTTCATCTTTGTCAGTGATTGGTAGCTTATATAACCACCATATCCCTATCCAGTCTACCACAAATCCCACCAAAGTCATTAAAAAATATGGACTTTTTCAGTTTGAAGAAGACGCCACAACCACACTGTGGCATGTGTCCTCTCCTCTTAACCTAGCACTTGCTACTCGTCCACTTCTTAAATTCAAAGAGAATCTCCCTGGGTTTTTGGGAAATAACACTGACACTACAAATGAACACATGGTGGCATTTTCTAATGCTTGTCACAACATAGGGGCCAATGACAACGATACTTGCATGCACTTATTCGTCAATTCCTTGGAAGGAAAGGTTGCGGTCAATTTCTTTGACCTTCCTCCTAAGAATATGTCTATTTGGGAGGATCTAATATATTGGTTCAGATCCACTAGTGGGCAATCTAAAATCCCAGCCGAGAAGTTAAGAGAATACAATAACATCACTTATAAATATCGTGAAACCATCAAGTCCTTCAACTTGCGTTTCACTAAGTTATACAATCAAATCCCTGAACTCATTCGACCTCAGAACCAAGCCGCTTTCATGCATTACTACAATGCATTACCTCCCACCTATCGTCATAGGCTCGAGGAAAAATCCATTGATAATCTCAGTTCCGCTTTGCATACTTGTTTAGAATATGAAGAACAACTTGAAAGAACGGGTCTTCCTCAGGGAGAATCGGTTAAACAGAGAGACATGTCCGACCTCTTACAACTAGTACAAGATATGAAAAATCATATGATAGCGTATGAGTGAAAGGGGATTGTCTCCCCTCTCACCCCTGGATATTCATCCTCTTCTACACCTCCCTTTAGAAACCCAATTGAAAATAATTTTCAGCCTAAAGCTATCTTGCCTCGAAGTTGGTGTAACTTTTGTAAATTTTGAGGTAAGGAAGAGTGGCAGAGATAAGATATTTGGTAAAAGACCAGAAACAACCATCGTTGTCCTAGATTTTGCAGAGCCAGAAGATGTCATGATCATCAATACTAGGAACAAGACCTATGCTCCCAAATGCAAGTTTGATCCTCCCTGAAATTCTTCCATCCTGAGCTCATCCTCACCTGCTGCTATTGTTCAGGTTCCTAAGGTTCCTGAGAGTCAAGGAATTAATTCCCCTCTCCCCTCTCCCCTCTTCCATATACAATATCCTAAATCAGTTGGCCAACATCAAAGCAGATGTAACCCTTCTGGACATGGTTGTTGTCCCTGAACAACAGAGGCATTTGAAGCAATTCATGGAAGGAAAAGATTATGTTGTAGCCAACCTCTCTGAAGAGGTAAACGAAGAGGATTCGTCTGTAAATAAAGAAAGTGTACATAATTTTAGATACCCTATAAATAGTCCCCCTTTTTATATTTCTGTAAAGATTATGGATAATATTTCCCACTGTTGCCTCATTGATGGCAGTTCGGGCCCAAGTGTGATGTCGAAGATTATTATGGAAGAGCTAGGCTTGTCTTGTACAATGAAAACACTAGAAGAGTTCTCTCCTATAATAGTCTACAAAAAACAACCATAAGTGAGATTAAATATGTAACCTTAGTTTTGTGCGCACACCCTAAAATAAGGACACCCCTTAGTATTCAGGTAATTGATATGCATGTAAGAAATTACTCAATCATCTTGGGAAGATATTTGCAAGATTTAATTGGTGGATACCTCTCACTCGAAGGAACACATTTATCCATTCCTCGAAATGGAAAAAAAATTATAGTCCTTAGAGAGGGAAGGATTTCACCTTACATAGAGAGTGTCCCACAGCCTAATGTAAACTATATCGAAGAGGACCTAGGAGTGTATTCCATCATTGTTGAGGAGGATAACCTTCCCTTGGAACAAATTGATTTATATGATGGTATGTGGTACATGCACTTTGATGGTTCATGCTCTAATGAAGGTAACAGAGCTGGCATTATCTTGATTTCTCCTGTAGGAAAAATCCATAATTTTTCTTATAGGTTGGAGTTTTCTTGCACAAACAATGTCACTAAATTTGAAGCTTTATTATTAGGCATTGAAAATGCCTATAATCTTGGTTGTGGTCACCTTTTAGTTTTTGGGGATTCCGAGCTTGTGGTGAACCTTGTTCGTAAGATATACTCTCCTAGCAACAAGTTGATGAAGTGATATACCCAAACTGTTTGGGAACTTATCTCGAACCTATTATCTTTCAACATCACTCATGTCAAGAGGGAGTTAAACTCAATGGTTGATCGGTTAGTTGTTTTTGCAGCCTCTCCTAGTCAGTAACTTCTTCCACAGAGACCTGATGGTACCTTTCAATATCTATATCGTCCACATATCCCCAACAATATAGAATCTTGGTAGGTCTTCCCCAACAAAGAGAGAATTTGTGCTTCAATCCAAAATGAACCTCTTAAGCTAAAGGAATTATATCCATAGAAGATAACAAGATTTCTAAGGGCCTGACTCCTCTAGAGAGTTTTTTTTCATTGAGTGATGTAGGAAATAAAGAGAAACATAAAAAAGAGGAGTCAAGAAGGAAGGAGGGTGAAATCATCTTTTTGAACCTTGGGGCACCCGATTCTCCAAAGAATGTTAAAATAGGTTCCCAATGTTATGGTGAAGAAGAAATGAAAATTTCCAAGCTACTTGGTGGATTTCAGGATGTGTTTGCTTGGTCTTATGAGGATCTTCGTGGTTTTGATCCTGGTCTTATACAACATGCTATCCCCATCAAGGAAGGCATGAAACCAGTTAGGAAAAAACAAATACCTATTAACTCTGCATTCAAAGCAACTATTCAAAGGGAGTTGGAAAATTTCTTGAAGGATGGGATCATTTTTCCGGTCAAGTACCCTAAATGGGTTTCCAAATCGATACCTGTTCTGAAGGCCACTAATCATATTAGAACCTGCATTAATTTCTGCACATTCAATCAGGTGATCCAAAAATGAAGGTATTATTGATAAATTGCAAGTTAGTTTAATGTACTTTATGCATCGGATCGATAAGAATGCAAAATACATAAACTTGTTATCTTGTTTGTGGAATATCAAATGTGACTTTTACTTTATGCTAATTAATGATTTAAAAATATAAGACATTAATAATCATGTTGCAAATGAAGAGAAGAGAACAAAAAAACAGAAAGATAAATAGAGACAAGAACTTGTTAACGGAGTTCACCAATCGTTGGCAATGTCTCTGGGCCCGCTTCCAAGTGGAGGACCTCTTTATTACTCTTTAAAATGCTCAAAAGTTCTCTTACATAGGCTCTTTGTTGTTAAATAAAATGCTTCATATCTTTTGTGCAAGACTTCCTTGCTCAGATTCATACATGCTTCATCAAATTCCTCTCAAAAACATGGCAAAAATGCCTCTCAAAACATGAGAAAAGGCCAAAAATTACAAGTTGCTCCTTCAAATCCCTGCATCAAAAAGTCTCCCTCAAGCTTAAAAAATCTTAGATTTTATAGTTTTCATGCCCATATGAGGAAGTCCAACTTCCCCTGAAGATTTGGCCTCTTTCTGAGATCAAATCCCCCTCCAAATGGCCAAAATATCCTTAAAAAAATCAATTTTGGTCATTATATAGGCAAAAATAAATTAAAATTGCCAAAACTATAGTTTTAAACCCACTTTTACATAAATTTGGGCTTAATCCCCAAAAATGTGGTGCGTGCCCCTCAAATAGTGTTTATATGCACTAAAAATGGCCAAGCGTTGGCCCCTAACATTCGCTTGCCCCGGGTTATATGGTGCATTCCATGTGACCTCGGCCTAACAAGGAAACACACACAATTATGGGGATAAGCCCCCGATTATGTGGCATATCTAGAAATTTGAGGGTGGATATGTAGAGGCGCCTGGTGGTTATGGCCCACACCCCTTTTCTGTTGATTTATGGTCACATTACCGCACGCAACCATGGGTTGGGGCTTAGCCCCTGCCCCCTCCGTGCCAACCTTAATACATCTGCAGAATATATAATATATCGATGACTTATATTATTAAGTCTTATGTATGGAACGTTGGTGTTGGACCATTCCTCTAGTCGTTGGCTTGGTGGGTTGGTTGTGGGTTCAAAACCCATGGAACCCAAAACATATTTAACTTGTCACACGTTTGATGGTTGGGTGCCACGTGGATGCCCATTCCTGGGCCATGTGGCACCACCACATTTGCCCAAATATTCACCACGTGTCCAATTCTGATTGGATCTTTCATATGCCTAGTCAACCGTTGTAGTGTTGACACATGTCTGTGCCACATCAGCATCATTAAATAGCTTTGGTGATGTCAGGTTGACGTCAGCATTGACATTTTTCCAGTTGAACCTTTGACTTTTTTAGCGGTTTGAGAATCTTATCAGAGTGTGATAACTCTTGCATACGGAGCCCGTTTGAGAAAGTAAATATATGGTCGGAATTAGAGTGACAAGCCGATCACAATGGAATTGGTTTCATTCAATTCCGAGAACTTTCATTTTTTACCATTTTATGGGCCTGGGGAGCCTCCTTGATCATTCCTCCCCACTTTGGAAGCTTTTGGACTACCAAAAGTCTTCTTTTACTCAGGTAAGAAGTGAGGGTACTGCTTCCCCACTTGTCCTATATCATCCATCCTCTCTGCTGGGACAATGATCACCTGACTAATCACAACAAACATAAAAACTGAGATATCATTGTTTATCAAAGTAATCATTTCATTTATCGCACAATCATCTGCATTCTTTGTCACATTTTTCATCCATACCCCACTGAATAGTAGTAAACTAAACAACAATACTGAGTATGCGAATGAAAATGACAAAACATGCTTCCCCTTCTGCACAGGAACAATAATCAAATTATGCAGTTGAACCTCATGTTGTACCTCCGGTGACACTTCATGAATGTTAGAAACATATGGAATCATCTCATGTTTAGCATCACTAACTTCCTATTTTGTTACAGACATAAGTGTTAAAAAATTTCTTGCATTTACCATTCTTTTCAACTGCCCTGTAGCTGCAAAAGATCTGTCAGTTTTCATGTGATGATCACGAACAATGTACTCTTTCCCATCTTTCTTGAAACAATATTTATTTTCCTCCCTGTAGAATATATATTTTCTATCATAAAGGTATGGGCTTCCCGGAACAAATCCACATATGTCCAGTGGAAATGTATCAAGATCTACTTCATCAACATAATTAGAAGTAATTGCAAACTTGATTTTACATTGCTTGGTTACTTGCAAATTATTATCACCACATATCCATCCCAATGGATATGGTCTAGGATGTGGCTTATTTTCAAGTTCCAAGTTATTTACAACCTCTTCATTGATTAGATTGGCTTGTGATCCATTGTCTATAAGAGTATCAACTTTAACATTATTTGTTATGACCCTTATGTGGAAAAGTTCACTCCTTTTACACTCATCATTTACAACAAATGATTTAGAAGAGCTAGTACTTACAACAAAATTTATACCTCGGATTTCCATAGCTATAACCTTTGTCTCATCACCGGAATCTGATCCAAGATCCACTTGAACTGTCGCAGCTGTGGTATTCTTCCTTCCTTGGTTGGCATACTTCTTTCTCTTCATCTCAAGATGTAAGATCCAACAATGATCTTCATCGTGGCCTACCTTCTTGCAATGCTTGTAAGTAGGCTTCTCCTTTCTTGTTGAGGTTGTCTTCTTCTCTTTCTCTTTCCTTTTCCCTGAATCCTTTCTTTGCCAAGTATTTGTAGAAATATTATCACCAATATTCCCTTTACTTGATTCAATGTGAATGGCTTGTACACATACTTCATCAAAGTTAGAAGGATTTAACATAAGAATAGTGTGGTTGAGATAAGAATGTAAACCACCAATATATTTTAGGAGTGTCTCTTGTGTATATAAAGGAGTACCCAAATTTAATGCTTTCTTACAAAATGTTTGGGTATATTCTTGTACACTTTGACCTTTAGCTTGATTTAAACTTTGCCAATTCATCATTTCCTATTGCATGTATGCTAATGGATAAAATTGTTTCTTCAAAGTAGTGATAAAATCATTCCAGGAAGAGATTGTTTTACCATTTTTATTGAGATCATCCTTAGTTTTTATTTCCCACCATATGAGAGTTGTGCCTCCCAATTTGAGACTTGTAAGTTGGATCTTTGTTTCATCATCAACAATCCTTTGTATCCTACAATAGACTTCTAACTGTCTCACCCAATTATGTAGCTTTTCTGTTACAGGTATGAACTAACTGAGAGGGGGGGGGGTGAATCAGTTAGTGTAGATTATTAACCATTTACTCTCATTTTTAACTTTGAATCATTAATATTAGTGGTAGTGAGTCTTTACTGTGAAATTCAGAGTTATAAACATGAAGCAGATAGTATAACGAACAACAATCACACACAGCATTCATTCACAAGTACGAGACACAAATTTTTCACAAGGAAACCCAACCGAGGGAAAAACCTAGATCTTCTTAAGATGTTCAATAGCTTCAACCGTTACATCTCATCTTTATGACACCAACTCATAGGGCTATTCTCGATTACCCGACCTCAGGCGGGTGAGGCATAACTCCACGAATCGGCGCCGGGTGCGGAAGCAGAGCTCCGCTGCCGATTACCAAAGCGGATAGAAGGTACCAACCAGTTCTACAAACACTTACTTAGAGGAGAAAGGCATGCGTCTCCCTAGCACCTACCACCCTAGTTTACCAAATACATATTGCTTAAATCAGCTTTTCATTCTGATGTAGCTTGCTTACCCTTTCTACTAATCTACTCTATATTCTTCACTGTTTATGATCTGCTTCTCTGCCTCACTATCCTCTACAGCCCATTCTCAGCATCTTCTACTGTCACACAGATTTACCTCCTTTTCTCTCATCCATTGCGCTCACTCTTTCTCACATCAGCAGCCAACAATCCATCCTACGTTTATTCGCGGTATATAGATTCACCACATGCGAGGGTTTTAATGCGTTTCTCAACTCCAATTGTAGTTTCCCTTTCTTTTATTCTTTTACGCTTTTAGCATGCCCGGCCATTCTCCTTGATTTTGCAGGCCCGACTCTTTGCATGCCTCTTCGCGCTGCACATCATCCACAATCTTTATTATTTCCTCGTCTTAAGCACGGTCTAATTTTGAATTCTAAAAGTCTTTATGCTTTTCTTGACTCCAACTGTCGTTTCCTTTTCTTTCATTCTTTCTTACGCTTTTAGCGTACCGGCTTTATCCACGATTTTCTGACGGCTCTTTACGCCTCTCATGCCTCGTAGCCTGGCGGTATTCCGGCATTCGTGTTCCAACCCGATGCGTGTTCCATCGTGTTCCGGTGATCTGTGTTCCGGCGACCGTGTTCCGGCATTAGTGTTCCAGCAGTCGTGTTTCGGCATTCATGTTCCAGTGATCGTGTTTGTTAGTCGTGTTCGGCCCGGTCGTGTTCCGGCATTAGGTGTTCCGGCAGTTGGTGTTCCCGACTGTTCGTGTTCCAGCGATGGAGTGTTTCGGCCTTCGTGTTCGCGATGCGATGTTCGACGCCGTGTTCGGTGATCGTGTTCGGCATTAGGTGTTCGGCCGGTCGTGTTCCATCATTAGGTGTTCCAGTGATTCGTGTTTTCGACGCCGATGTTCCGGCTGATCGATGTTTCAACATTACCGGTGTTCCGGCGATTAGGTGTTTTACGACATTCGCCAAGGCGCTCCATAACGATTACCATCAATGGCATATATATAACCATGCAGAACATTCGGTCTTACGTTATAGCCATATCTCCAACAATCTCCCCTTTGGCGTGGTGGCAATATGTGGCAATATGTCTTTCATTTCTCCCCTTTGACATCAGGGGCAAAGGGTTAAGCTATTCTCCTCAAGCTCCGAAACTTTTGTTCACTCCAGGGTAATATCGCAGGGAAAGATATCAGCTTTGATATCTATGTATGTTAGCTTGCTGCCATGTTACCTTGTTTAGTAACCGGGCTTCTTGTGAAAAGATCCTTTGGACCTGTGCTACTCTAATCAATCATCTATGTTCAAGAAAAAAAAAAACTCTTTGCATCGGCAATCTTCTTCGTTAACATCTTGTGGTTTTGTGCATGTGAAATATTTAGAGCTATGCTCCCCTATCACTGCGTCAGTCTTCTGTTATAGCCATATCTCCAACAATCTCCCCCTTTGGCATTGATGGCAATATGTATGGCAATATGTATTTCATTTCTCCCCCTTTGACATCAAGGGCAAAGGGTTAAACTGTTCTCCTCAAGCTCCCCCTGACTTTGTGCACTCAACAGTAATATCTGGGAAAGATATCAGCTTTGATATCTATGTATGTTCGTTTGCTGCCATGTTACCTTGTTCAGTAACTAGGCTTCTTGTGAAAAGATCCTTTGGACCTGTGCTCCTCTAACCAATCATCTATTCTCAAGAGAGAAACTCTTTGCATCTGCAATCTTCTTCGTTCTGCTGTACATCTTCAGTTTTGTGCATGTCAAAAATATTTAGAGCTGTGCTCCCCCTATCAGGATAACCCCAAGAACCCAGTCATGAGGATCCAATCTGAAATTATCTCAAAATCGTTTGTGCTCTCTCTATGTTAGCTAAGAAGATGATGCACGTTTTGTCTTCCTACTTGCAGTAACCTATGCAGACATCTAATTTTGCTCAAGCCTGATTCAATATATTCAATATGTTCAATACTGGTATAAAGACCAAAATGTCTCTTCAGGCGATCTGTTAATCACACGCTCCCCCTGACAAAGTGCAGAGGTTAGTTAGAGAA